>JANHFJ010001517.1:321026-331289 GCA_032468195.1 Cerberus rynchops | reverse complement strand
GTTTGTCTGTCTTGCATATTGCTATTTCCAAACCAGGTTGTTATGTTGCCCGTCAGGATGCTCTCTACAGTGCAGGATTTATTTTGTCAATGTCGCTGTGGTGCCATGTCTTTGGGACCCAATCTGTACCCTTGTGTAGGATACGGACTCAGGTGGTCATTTCTGAATTGCCAGAAAAAAAATGATTTCTACCAATACTCCTACGTTAGCCTATAGGATACATACACATCCAATACCCAGGATAGGATTTTCTTATCACAGAAGAAATTACGTTCAGAAATATGACAGCAACTGACAGCTTTGCAATGCCTTCTTTTCAGAAACTTTATTCTTTCCCTGTCCTCACCTTGTGAGATCCTCTGGGAAGGCAGGAGAGCGGGAAAGCGCCTTTGTCCATGCATTAAAGGTCCAAATACATGTGCCACGTACAGAAACCTTAGAAGCTAACTCAATGCACACACGTCTTTTCCTTTTAAAGATCTGGTTTGGTTTTTTTTTTTTAATATTGGATTGGATTAAAAATATTGGACCTGGAGTGGATAGTTCTTCCAATAAAAGACCATCAAATAGAGAGCTGTCTTCTCACTGATAGTTCTTCCAACTAAGGAAGAAGCTATAAAATAAAATGCACGGCCAGCATACTTGTAGGCAGGAGACTAGACCATAATAGCACAGAGCACCAAGGGAGAGGAAACCTCACTTTCTGGAAATAGACCTCCTACTGCTCCAAATGTCCCTGGCATGAGCCCTGCTTTAGGGAATGTAACTATTCACCTGGCGTACCTGTATTTCTGGATAGGTGTGGAAACTCTGAATAGGCTCTGGCCATTTAAAAAGAAAACAAAACCAACAATGCATTTGAATTTCCCCATGCCTTGCTTCAACGTATTTGAGGCTGCTTTGACCTAGGCTCTGTGATTTTTGCCTTTTTCCAATATTGCACGTTTCTTCAAAGCAATTCCTTGAAAGAACATTTCTTCAGTCCAGCATATATTACTGCAGATAACTCAAGAATTTTGTGTTCCAAATTGGATTTGGCTTACCTACTGAGCAGAACTCAGTCTTTTAAAAAGCCCATCCTGGCCTTAAAATTGTACAGTTTTATAAAGGATGGACATAAGTGTTTGCAGTTTCTCACCTGTCACTGTGGTTAATCTGAGCTTTGGCTTATTCCCGAGTGACACATTTTTCATGGTACTTTGGTAGAAATTTCAAGGGTTGGCTTATCCATGATTATATGTATAGTAAATAGAGTTTACATAGCCCAGCTTTATTCCATCACAAAGACTATCTTTGCCCGACTTTCATATTTTAAGGAACTGCAGAGAATAATCTGGTCAGAGAATATTCCCTCTTAACATCTTTTTCGGTCTTTGAAAATCAAACAGAAATTGCAATTGGAATAGAATGCTGTTGTGTAGTTTTTGAAAGAAAGAGAAGCATAGAGCACATATTATACTAATATTAACTTACCTGCACAAATCAAAGTATACCATGCTGCAGAGCTTCAAAGGGATTCACATATTTTTTGTCCTTCCAGGACAGTTGTTGTCAAATAAATTTCCCCAGTGCGTGTATTTTAAATGTAAATGTAGAATCTCATATGTTAGATTAAGGGAAATGGATGCTAACAGAAAGTTATCAGGACTGTTCTTGATGTCGTATAGAAGAATTCACTTGGGAAGGAATCTTGTAGATCTACTCCAAGGAGGTGTATGGTAGATTTCTTTTGCATCTATACATTACAAGAGGAATAAAAAATCTCTGAGCATCCAAATGCTGATTAAATTCCAGCCAGGATGTCTAATGGCAAGTGATACCAGGAGTTTTAGTCCTGTAATATATGGAGGCTCACAGGCTGCCATCTCTGTACTATATTGCCTAATATAATGGAAATAAGTAGCATTATACTTTAGCCATACAATATATTCAACAGAAATAGGTTTGCAAAAGGCCGACAGATAGGAAAACATAAAAACAACCAACTGCAACAGCTATATAAACTCAGAGTTGAATTGGTATCAGCTTTGCATCCTCTTGCTGCACAACTGTGGTGCTGGTTTTCATTTATGCTATTCATCAATGAGTTGTGCTTGTTGCATGGTTTGTGGAGGGCTCTGAACTGTGGGAGACACACAGTATTATTCTCCTTCACAAATACAGAGCAGCTTCAGTAGCTGCCTGATGCTTTATCTATCCATAGTTCATCAGATGAAGAGTTGTAGCATAAGAAAAACATGTGGAACAAAAAGAATTAAGATAATGTATTTGTTAGCATGAGATTGATAAAAAAAATCTGGAATAAATCCAGACTCACCTGTGATTTACTCTGTCTTGCAAATGCATTGAAACATTCTCCCTCCCTGTCTATACTGTTCTCTTGCCCTACTACCTATGGTCGGGAGTGGTCGCATACACCTTTCACTGCATTTTGAACCATGTATGTCTGTGCATGTGATGAATACTATTTGATTTGATTTGATTTGATTTGACTACTATAAGTAGAAAAACAGTGCAGTGTAGTTGTGAAATATTG
This sequence comes from Cerberus rynchops, assembly GCA_032468195.1. Classification (NCBI taxonomy): domain Eukaryota; kingdom Metazoa; phylum Chordata; class Lepidosauria; order Squamata; family Homalopsidae; genus Cerberus; species Cerberus rynchops. The sequence goes on along the minus strand of JANHFJ010001517.1, from coordinate 328,753 downwards.
GGCTGAGACTGGGAGTGGACCTAGGGTTAAGTAGCCTCAAAAACCACAGAAACTTATGGGGTGACTTTGGGAAAGTCACTATCTTTCAGCACACCTTAGTCACATAGCTACAGTTGTAGTAATAAAATTAAGGAAAAGGCCTGCGTAAACCACCATGGGCTGCTGGAGAAAGGCAAGAATATACAGTACATCTAATATATAAATAAACCCTACCTTTTCAGAAACCAAGCTAGATGGGCATGATCTCATTTATTCCATAGGACAATATAGTGGCATTAAAATATGACAAGCAGTGTAAAAACTGAACTGAAGCCTAAATCGATTTTGAGCAACTGCTGAAAAGCATATATTACGACACAAAAGAAAGTTGCCGTACACCAAATCAGAGGGCTGGTTCGAATGTATTGAAGATTGGCAATACTATGCAGCTTCAGGGAGATATTTTTGCTACAAATACTTGGAGATGTTAAGGATGGAATTGGAGTTTTTGTTTTCAAAAGGTAGAAATTTTACTACTGAGCTATAACCTTTCTCCAAAGCCATCTGAACTACTAATAGTGTAGTGTATCATAGCACAGTGTAGCATAGTGTAGGATAGCATAGTATAGTTTTAACAAGTCTGGACAACCTTTTGTCTGAAATAGTATAGGATCTCCTGCTTGAGCAGGGAGTTGGACTAGAAGAGGACTTCTTCCAACTCTATGTTCTAAGTAAGAAAAATGAGATTTCACATAAACACCGATTCATACGTTCCATTATAGTATAGTTGGTATAAACAATGTTAATTGAATAAACCCCAGCTCAGTTCACCCACCCCACCAAGCCAAAAGCAATCACATCATGGCTTAGTGTTATGTGTGGATCAAGACAGTGTTTGAATCTTTCTCCTTATATCTAGATATAATTAGTATAGCAAATAAGATCTTAGATCTCTTACTACACAGCTAAATAGTGTGTTGTCCATTCAGAAAACTTTTCAGTGAAGATCATAGGAAAAGGAAGGAAAAGAAGTCACCCCTTCAGCCTATAAAGAAGACTTCCCCAAGGGTTGAAACCCCTGAGCTGAATTGACTGATGGAAAATGGATTTTAAAAATATTAAAAAAAAAAAAAAAAAGGCACGCAGTTGGTTTATTTTCCTGCACCAGAGGGCAGCGTTTCCCTAAATCCAGGGCACATGGCACTTAGGAAGAGCTTTTGTCAGTTTACAATAACACGGCAGGCATGTGATATCTTAGTAATTGTTTGGATTTTCTAATTGCCTCAGCCGCCAGTAATTTAATGCATGAGGTAAACGCCTGCTCAGCTCACAGCTATTAAGCAGCTCTCTAAAGAAAGTACATTACCCCGGGCTGTCAGGAATTCCAGGGCTTGCTAACTCCTTCCTCTCTTCTTGTCCAAGGTTTTATATATGGTGTAGGCTGAAAGTCAACTGTTTAGATTGCAAGTGACATTTTATCCTCAATGTTACATAAATGTTTGAATACCTGATGCCTCGGTGCTCCGGAGCTGTCTTTCAATAACGAAAAGAAGGTGGGTTATGATAGTCCACATGCTGTTAAGTCACCAAACCCCTCGAGAAGCTGTTCTGCATTCAGGGCCCTCATTTTCTGCTGGTTAGCGAGAATATCAATTTTAAATCTTACACCTAGAAAAGTGTGGCATTAAAAATCAGTTGTTTGTAACAGGAGGTTGAACATCTCCTGTCCATTTATTGGAAAGAAAGAATAATAGTTCAATACACACAAAAACCCCTCTCGTTGTTGGGCGATCCAGACAATTTCGTTAGACCTTTGCAGATTTTAAGGAGAACTAATTTCTTTCCATGGGCATTGCTAAAGTTATTGAAATCATTTCAGCAAGTTTCAGACGGCTAAGTGTGTAATATTATGCAAAGGAAAGGAACATCTGTGCTAATGAAAATGGGGAAAGAGATTTGTACTGCAATTCCAAGTCTTTTTGCTGAAAAGAAAATTTCACTTTTTGGATTTACACGCTTCCTTCTGTTGATATAATTGCCTTCTTTAAATAGAATTGTAAGAGTTCCCTCATGGTTGGAGTCCCATTCTGACACCTTTAGCCTTTTAAAAATATGATTTTTTTTTCCAAAATGGAAGGCCAGGTTGAGAAAATGTAACAAGAAGGATTAATGGTAGCACCAAAGCCACTATCCCAAACCTGATATTGATATCTGATTTGAAATCTGATATCTGATAGAAGGTTGTGACTTTGCTGATTAGGAATTATGGAATCGAGGGGGCCCTTGATCCTCTCTGAGCTTGGTTGTTTTCCTGCAGACATTTCATTTTCCAAACTAGATAACATCATCAGTGCTAGTTATATCTGCAAGAAAACAACCAAAGGATCCCTCATTGCAATCCTGAGCTACAAATATTCTCCTTTATTGGATGGAATTTATTGTCCAAAATGTTTAGAGAGAGCCAAGGAAAGCAGAAGATCCATATATATGGGATCAGAAATAAATGCTTTCCTTTGTAAGGGGAAGTTGGGTTTGTAGCAAGGCCTTACCCAGTGTGGTACTTTTTTTGTCAGCAAAGCAGTTGGCATGCTTTCTAAAATGTGAAACATGTAGTGATGGTAGCCTGTGTAAAATGAAGAGATTTTGGTCTCCCTCTGACTCTTGAATGTATGAATCCACACCCTTTCAAATGATGTAGGCATCAGCTTTCAGTTGGGACCAATTGTCTATAATACTAAGTCTTCCACCATCTCTTCCCAGCTTCTGTATCCCCCAGTCAAGTCTAGATCATGTTGTGCTAGCATGAAAGCAACAGCCATGTCCCATTCACAAGATGCATAGAAAATACATTTTATCTGAAAGGCTGGTTACCATGAATTCCTTAAAAGATAAGATTTCTCTTATCTGACTATAGTTTTGGTTGTGGCTCTTCTTCTTGAATGGTTAAAAGTTGAGGACTACCTGTACAGGAGGAGAAGGGAAGGCTGAAAGTAAGTGGAGGGAAAGGTAAAACATTAACTTGAGTATTATAATTCATCTTAAGTGGTTTTCTGTCTTTTGGGGAACTGCATGATATTGGGATAAGGTATCTCGTGTCTAGGGGTTTCAGGAAAAGATAATAGCAGCAGCCAGAAATTCTAGACTGTGACTCTAAGTTCTGTTTCACCAATTCTTGAACTGCCAGATGTGAATAGTATTTTCTTTCAAAGCAAGTGCTTTCTCCTATAGCCTGGGTACGTTGCTGTTCCACTTCCTCTTCAAACTTTATGCCTAAAGGCGTATAAATCTTTAGGCAATTAATTGTTGATGCCAAGTTTGATCAGTGGAGGTCGGTTTAATTGATGAGACTAATAAGCAAGGGCAAGCTTATTTATTTTTCTAAATTATTTTTTATCTGGAATCTAAATGTAGCAGGAATAAAAGATGGCTGTTATGTAAGTTTGTTTTTGTTGTTAAATGGCAAGACATTTCAGTACAAATGCAATCTAAGGCACAAGTGAAAATTTGCAGTATCTTGACTTTATTTAGCTATTATAGACACGGATCCTCTGAGTTTTGCTTGCCCATCAGAACCAACCAATTGAGCTTCCTATTTCAAAAGTAACAAAAGCAATTAGCTGAAAAGAGGCGTACAGACCATTTTTCCACATAGTGATTTTAGTCAAAAACCACATCTAATGCTACATGGTACTCATGTGTGCCCTCTCCCTCAAAAAAATTGAAAATAAAGTCTTTTGTATCAAATAGCGCTTTCGGTGTACTATATTCAGCATGCTAGGAATATATTCCTAGCAAGCTTGTTTTCAGAGCAAGGAACATAAACCTGTTTTAATCATTTTCACTGAAAATGATTTTCCATGCTTCATCCTGTTTTGCTTCTTCATCGTTCCCTCAGATGGCTCTCCACAGAAACATACTAAAATTAGACACATTTGGCTGAGAAAAAGAAAAATATGTTTCATCCAACTAACTCTTCTCTGTAATTACAAAGAAATAATTCCGAAATGGACAGAAAACACTGCACAAATGACTGAAGCACCATCGTAGAGCCATCGGTGCCACTGGCATCCATGCAGGGCGGGCCCTATCATGAACGGAACGAGATGGTTTCCTGAGGCAACAGTTTTGGTCATGAAAACACAGAAAAGGGTGGTTCATTTTGTTAATAATTGCTGAGCATTTATTTTTCTTGAGGATTTGTTTTTTTTTTGGTCTCAGATGCAAAATAACTTGGCTGGCTTTGGAAACTAAGTACTTGAAGTGTTGCAAGAGTGGGTTTACTGCCAAGCTACAAGTAACAAAACGTCTAGGGTTGATTCTATTCCCCAAAACGCTATATGTTTTTCCACACAATAGTGTAATGTTTGTTTTGAACAATAAATGGGTATTATTTCTTATTTGTTGTGCAATGGAAAGATTTTCCTTGGCTCATATCAGAGCTGGCTCAATATTTACACATTTCCTGCAAACATTTGGATGCATCTGTTTCCTCCAGTTCTCTCCTGGGTTGTAATGTTGGCATACAAATACCAATGGTACCACGCCAATATGCCATTCCTAGCACCAGCCATGAAACACAAAGCTCTTCACAAATTCAGTTCTTTTCTGAATTTTCTCCCCATAGACTCTCAATCTGACACCTGCTCTGGGGGAGAAAAAGAGATTTTACACATGGACAGGTGTTGACAATCATTGAAACCATTTTAAGAAAACATGTGTATGTAGGTTTGACCTAGAGAGAAACTAGAAGGAAAAGAAGACAAAAGCAAAAATTAAAAAAATATGGATGGACATGCTTTGCCTTTTTCCAAGAAAGTATTAAAAGTTTACTTTCAACTTGACAACAAGGTATTTATTTGTTTGCTTGTTTGTTTATTATTTTGAGTGGTGCTGATTTCATATAGACTGATGGCTGTTTTACATAAAATCAACTGCTAAAATATCCATGGCAAACCGTGCAAAAGGATAAAAGGACCACTGCAACATATAAACAATAAAATGCCCGTGATAAACATTTTTTTAAAAAAAGAAACATCCCTATTGAAATTGCAATAGATGAATCACTGGTTAATGATAAACTGATAACTATATATAAAGAATCTCAATAAATCTTAGAAATCATAACAGCCAATAACATACCATGAAATCATTGTCAAATCCTAGCAACCAATGGACAGATTTTCTCCATGACAATCTGTCTCTACTCTCATCTTTCAAGTCTCCCAATGAGACACACTCATTGTCACTTTGACTGAATCCATCCATCTTGTTTCTAATTAACCCCTTCTTTTTCCTTCCATTCCTTCCATTTTTTCAGCATTCCAGCCTTCTCCAGAGAGCTTCTTATTATATGCCTAAAGTAGGATACTTTGAACCTTCATCATTTGTGCTTGAGGGAAAGCTATGGGTTGATTTATTCAGTGATACATTTCTTTGTTTTTTTTGGCTGTCCAATATTCTCAGGAGTCTTCTCCAACAGCAATGTTCAAAAGTATCAATACTCTTCCAACTCTGCTTCTTCAAAGTCCAACTTTTGTTCCCAAGGAATGTTTACACGGAATATTAAGGCTTACACTATTCTGATCTTTGAAGACACATCACAGTATCTGAATATGTTTTCCAAGATCTTTAGGAGTGCTGTACATTGTCTCCAACCTTTCTTCTTGTTCCTTTATGGTTGATCCTAAAAGGCATAAGATATCTACCACTTCAATAACTTCATTCTAAGGCTGGTTGTTCCTCCTGTTGTCATTAGTTTGGTCTTCAATTTTATTCTCATTTTCTTCATGGTGCTCCTTGACTTTTATTACTTATAGATCCCTTGGATTTTCAGATATCAAGATTGTGTCATCAACCTAACACAGATTGTTGATGTTTGTCTCTAAAATAAAATCACCTTTGTTAATTATTGGTAGTTATTTCTTGACCGTAAATGTTTGGTACATGTGTATGTAGCAAACAATCATTGCAGAAGCATCTTTCTCCTAGACTTATAAACAATTACAGAGAGTTCTCAACTTATGACCCCAATTGAGCCCAACATTTATGTAGCTAAGTGAGATGGTTGTTAAGTGAGTTTTGCCCCATGTTGTGTCCTTTCTTGCCACAATTGTTAAATGAATTACAACAGTTATTAAGTCAGGAATGCAGTCATTCAGTGAATCTGGTTTCCCCATTGACTTTGCTTGTCAGAAGATCACAAAAGGTGATTGTGTAGACACTATAAACATCATAGATATGAGCCAGTTGCCAAGCATCTGAATTTTGATCATGAGGAGGTGGCAATTGTTGTGTGTATGAAAAATGGTCATAAGTCCAAGTGTGATTGGACGCACAAGGAATTTGTCTTCAGTGCATAAGCTCTCGGTGTACAATAAAGGAAATGGTACATTCGTCAAGTACATTCATAAGATACAACACTTAATGATAGTCATGGGGTACAAATAAGCAATCAAACATACTAGGAGACAATAATCAATATAAATCATAAGGATACAAGCAAGTTATAGTCACAGTAGGGTGGGTGGGTGATGGAATGATGACAATAATAGTAATGCAGACTTAATAAATACTTAGTGTTGAGGGGATTATTTGTTTAGCAGAGTGATGGCATTTGGGAAAAAGCTGTTCTTGTGTCTAGTTGTGTACAGTGTCCTATAGCATCATTTTGAGGGTAAGCATTGAAATAATTTGTGTCCAGGATGTGACTGGTCCCAAACCTCTTTTTGACTTGTGAAGTATACAGGTCTTTGATGGAAGGCAGGTTGGTAATAATTGTTTTTTCTGCAGTTCTGATTATCCTCTGTCGTCTGTGTCTGTCTTGTTGGGTTGCAGAACCAAACCAGACAGTTATAGAGGTGCAGATGACCAACTCAATAATTCTTCTGTAGAACTGAATCAGCAGCTCCTTGGGCAGTTTAAGCTTTCAGAGTTGGTGCAGAAGGAACTGTATAGACTGTAACTTCCAGAACTCCCAAGCCACATGAATAATATCAAACTCTTTGTTCTACCTCTTGTGGGAGGGAAATCTTTCCTATTCAAATTGCCTAAGTAGAGATGGTCATGTTGCCACTTAGATAGCTTAGTTCAGGATGACATCACCATGGAGACACATAATATTTAAAAGGAAGGGTATTATGAAGTGTGTATCATCTGAAAATGATGATGATTTCTTTTATGTTTATATGGGTCTTCATTTTGAAGTAGCCTGCTGTGATAAACAACCCCCAATTAAAACCATCAGGACTAAAAAAAAATAAGCTTATTCTAAAATAAGGTCATTTTATATTCAGTAGGACTGCAATGTTTGGGATGTAACTAAGAAAATCAGTGTTAACTAATTTCAACAAGCAAGCCATCCAATCTATCTCAATATCTTTTATCGAAGGGAAGAGACACAGACCAACCTCAGGAAAACAGTCACTAATTTTGTTTAGGATTTAGAGCTGAGATTGTAATCCTGTGTGAGGCTTAGTGGAAGTTTGAGAGCAAGTGTCATTTAATGCTGTGCAACAGGATTTGTTTGGGAGTAACAATGCAAATAGTCACACAAAGTGAATTCAGCGAGAGGATTAAATTTGTGTTTCATTTATTCTCATTGAAAGCAATCAGATTTTGTTCAGCATTTTAAAAATTCAGGGAGGCCAGTATAGATCTATTTCAAGCTTTTTGGCTCTCATCAGCTGGTCATACCCTTATGGGATTTGAACCTGGGTCGCCTGTATCATAGGCAGTTGTATTAACCTCTA
>JANHFJ010001517.1:234732-246403 GCA_032468195.1 Cerberus rynchops | reverse complement strand
TTAATTCTTTTAAACTTTTTAAAATTGTATTTATATTTGCACTCTGTATTTTTTATTTGCTGTACACCGCCCCGAGTTCTTCGGGAGATGGGGCGGTATAGAAATTCTGATAATAAATAAATAATAAATAAATAAATAAAAGGATCTGCCTCCTGTGCTATTCTATTGAAATCCAAAATGGATAGTAATGGTGACCAAGAGGAATCAGACCATGCATTAGTACTGACATAGGCACATACTGAGTATGTGAATGAAACATATGAAGTGTGAATCAAGTTCCACCACCATGTATTTTGATGAGAAATGATGCCTATGTTTTCGTTTTCTCCTCAATATTTTAGAATATAAATGAAAAAAAAAACCCCAGCCAAAATTGGAAGGCATTGGGTACTTCCTTAATCCAGTCTCTCTTTGTAGGACAGAAACACTTCTTTTTTTTACTCATTTTCTCATTCCACTAAGGAACTGCAGACCTATTTTAGACAACCAGACAGCCAAGTTAAAGAGTAAAACATTGAATATGATAAATAAATCTCTATGTAAATATTCAGGTTGAGATAAACTGGGCTTTTGAATATAAAGTTTAGGCAACATACATTAAAAGATTATGAGGCTTTAACAGATTTTTGAAAGAAATATTTAGATTTGTGGGCTAATTAAAATTCACTTTTTGCCTGACTGCACTTCTGAAGATACCTGAAATGATGATAGAAGTTAAAAAGTTAAAAAGCCAATCCCACTTCACATTCTCTTTTATCAGTACTGCTCAGGAGCACATCAAATGTCGTAGGCACCTGTTTCCATACAATTTCTATAAAATATTATAGAATATTATTGTATTAAAAATAAAATAAGGGCTGATTTCTCCAAAGATTCAGTGGTCGGTGTAAGGGAAAATGAACTGACATCCTATTTATTCTTGTAACCATAGGAAGAAAAGGGAGGGAGTGAAGATTTTTTTCCAAGTTCCAAAACAGTTCTCACTGTTTTCTAAAGCCAAACCATAATTTCCAATGAAACACAATCACCTGTTGTGGTTTTTCAATGAAATACATCCAATGTAAAATTTCATGTTCTGCACTCTGGGACTACTGAGGATAGACCTTGACATCCTGTGTGGTATTTTCTCAGGTATTTGGTATTATATTCCCTTTTTAGGCCTCTCAAAATTCAACATGCTCAGTTTCTTCAATCTCTCTTCATATGGATTTGTTTCCCTCATCCCAATCATTCTCAACTTTCCTTCTATGAATTAAGTTCCAATGTTTGAATTCTTCTTGAACTGCCAGAACTGCTATAATACTTGAGGTGATGTCTAGCCAATGGAAAATAAAGTGGAACGATGATTTCCTGTAATTTGGGAATATTGTTCATTCAGCTAAATTTACAATTGTCAGTGTTACACTGATGATACCTACCTAATTTTTAATCAACTACCTTCCAACATCTTTTCCACAAAGTATTCCCGTCCAGCCAGACATCCCCTTCTGTGTAACCATGTCTAAATGAATAATGTTGCCTTTTCTCTATTAAGTAAATTCATTCAGCCCTTAACACATTTTTACTTTTGCTTTACTATCCCATCCAATTTTGTAACATATGCAAATTTAGTAAGCAACAGTTCTAGCTTTTTCTTTGCTACCTATCAATGTTATACTGTCTTTATTAAGCAAGTGATATACTGGCTTATTATTATATTATTTTTAATTATATTCTGAACATTTCTGATGGCATTTTGTTATGTTACAATTGTTCTTGGTCTCTACTGACAACTGCTGGACTTTAACTATTGTATTATTATTTTCTATAATTCTTAGCTTCCTGTATACACTTTCCTTTAATGATTTGTTGACCTTTCTTCTTCTACACTCTTTGCTTTAAAAACTTTTATTACACTTTTAACTTTTTCTACTGTGTTCATTTTTTTCTCTTTCATTGAAATGATTTGCTACCGTGATTGGTAATTTTTTAGGAACTCTATCAGTTTAGGGCACATCATCTTATACATTATGTAGTATGTTGGGCCACATTCAGTTTTAATTTTCCTTCAACTGTTCCAGCTACTTTCATTTCCTTTATTATGGGTTCTTCCTATTGGTTAGAATAAATGAAACCACAGTTGATTCTCTTATGCTTTTTGTTTAAATCTTCTGAAAGCAAAAGTTTTCAGCTAGATGAATCAGGAACTCCCTGAGAGGGACATTCTTGGCAAACTTAAAGTGTTCTGTTAAATTCCAAAATCCTAATTTCAGATGCTTATCTATTTTATTTTTTTGTTTCAAGGAAGATAAATATAAATTTAAAACCCATATTTTTACAAAAGAACACATTCCAGTAAAACTGCTGAAACAGCAGGAATAAAAAGTGGAAGGTAACAGAAATTGTATATACTGTAGGCTTTTTACCCCAGAAATCCATCTCCAGATTTTACAACGTGTGAGCACTTTTGCAGAGTGTGCCTAAGAGGAATACCTCTGAATGAATGCCATGGGTTCGCTCTGCATCCACATCCATTTTGCAAAGCTAAGTGACTCTGCAGTACACCATTTGTCTTTTCTCCTATAACCAATCAAGTCAGTCTACTGCATAATGCAAAGCAGTTCGTCGTGTGAGAGAGCGGCTTTTCCAAATACATTAAATGATGCCTTACAACCCTACCTTTTTTTGAACACCATGTACAGTTTACATTAATGTCTGCTTTTTTAATTATAAATAACCTAATCTTTTTTTTGAAAGGTAAAATTTTTTTAAAGTACACAATACTTTTAATGTAGATATTTAACTGCAAATATTGTCTCATTTTTGGTGAAGGGAATGTATTATTTTTCCCCTGTTCCTCAAATTCTGTTCACAGGCATATATGAAGACTGGCTAAGTTATTAACTGGGATTGTATCTTCCTACAAGTGAATGAGTTCTGGCGTGTACCTAGGGAATAATTATGTTTAAAAATCCTTGATACTGTCTTTGAGTTCATGTAAAATGATTCATTAAAATGATGTTTGAATTTAAATTATTAGTTCAAGTTTCCTGAAAAGCCTCAAACAAGTCATTGGTATACCGTTACATAAACATGGATTTGTTTCATTTTTAGTATAAAATTATAAGCTTAACTCTAGTGAAATTAATACATCCCAATCATACATGACTGTGTACTGAGATTTAGATCAGATAAAAAAGGCAAAAATCAAGCTTTAAAATAAATAGTTAAATATAGTTCTTGTAAAAATAATTGGGGGTGTATATACAATTAGAACCTGAACTAGTGTAAAACTAGTAGGATAACATATTCAGCACCTTTTAGTTGTACAAGTTGTTGTCTAAAGTTGACAAGGTTTGCCCTCTGATTTTTTCTCCTCCTTCCCCTCCCTCCATTGAGCAATGTGACAGTTTTGTTTAACCCACGTAATACCTGTGATTAGTGGAAAGGCTTTTTTAGCAGACACAGAAAATGGAAGATGAAACTGCAGCAGAAGCATGGCAAATCTGAAAAGTTAATTAGTGCATAAATCTATTTTAAAACAAAAAAGATAGAACTTACAAGCTACAATAAAAAGTTATGTCTTTAAAGCTATAGATTATATAACAGGGTGGGAAATGTTTAATATCCATTTCTATAAGCGAAGTAGTTAGATTTCCAAAATATATAAAGTATGTATGCTGTCCAAAGTATTATTTCTTTCCACAGCATAAATCAGGAAGTTAAAAAAAAAATCAGATTATTATGCTTTTCCCACCCTGACAGAGAATAAACATGAATTCAAAAGCACAGTGGAAGTGGGGAAAAAAGAAGAAAAGAGAGAAAAGGCAGCAGAGAAAGACAGAAGAGGTGAATACAGAGCTACAGAAGTGTTTATTGAGCATGCTACAGAGGCAAGCAGCGTACACATAAGAAGAAATTAAACAACCATCAAACCTCCCAACTTTGTTAGAAAATTAATTTTTAATTGTGCCGCTTTCAAACTATACTGAAATATTACATTTCTAAAGATGTAAAAACTCAACTAATAGAAAATATACATGACCTTTTTCTACATAGATAACATAATCTATGACTCTTGGAACTAAATACATCAATTGCAAAAAGTATTGGTCATTTGAACAGAATCAGTAAAACAGTCCAGATTGATAGAGGAACTGTTTCCAAACGAATTTTTTTTTCCTGTCGATTCTGAGCCATGTTTATAGTAAAGGCAGATCCATTTCTAGATATAAAATATTTTGAAGAGATTTATTAAAACTGAATATTACAATGCAAGGTAAATTAAGACTAAAGGCACATAAACTTTGGTCCCACCTGGTTGTCAGTTTTGTTTTTGTTTTTTATAAAGAAAACTGCCAAAAAATTATTAATCTTTCTGCAAAAGTTTGCAATACATTTTCTTCATCCTTGAAATACATGCACCAACTCCTGAACTAGCTAGACCAGTCTGAACATGCTCAGAAATCCACAACCATATTTCAAATTGTAATTACTAACTAAAAATGGCAATATATATTTAAATGCATGTAAGTTATGTCAACTTCAAAAAACATCTACAAAAAATATTCAGCCACAAACAAGACATTACTTAGTGCCAACATTTATATGATTCGCCCCAGAGTGTGTTTACAAAAAGGTTAAGACTTTATACAACTCTTTTTTCACTGAGGCTAAAAGCCACAGGAACTAACAAAAAAACAAAAGAATCACTTTCAGACTTTTACAGAAATTAACTCTTTGTATCTTTGTAGTTCTGACTAAAGCCTATATTGTCAACTAAACTAAATCTGAAATACAAAGGCCATTTTTACTGACAGATAAAAATAATATGCTGCGTTTCTCTTCGAGAAGAGCAACTGATTTTGTTTTTAAAATGTTTCATGGAAAACTGATAAATTCCAAAAAAAAAAAAAGCTTAACCCTTTTTACACACTCTTGCCTAATACATGTTTGGCATAATCCTGAAGAAGTTAGGTGCAACAAATTCCCCTTGAAATCAATGTTCTAATTCTTGGATTTCAGTGGAATAAATGCAAGCCTAACGTTCACTGGACTGCACCTATTAATTCCCATATAATGTGCCCCAAACAACCAAATTTTTAACTAGTAAATGCAACTCTAAGTTTTCCTTCTTTAAGGCACGTATGTTAACTAAGTTGAAAAACTATGGGATTTCCTCAGAATCCCCTTTAAACAAAATGGTTTCATAAACATATGCAAAACCAGCAGATAATATCACTGCTTCTTCCTTGCAAATCCTTTTTCATTTCATTTATACATAAACAATCAAGGAATGATAACAGCATGAAAAACAGATGTCCATCTCTGGTCCCCGCTTTCCCGAACAGTCATAGATGACAACACTAAACAATGTGATACAACCTTATTATTTTGATATCTCACTTCAAATGGTTGATTTGGAAAAAGAAACTCTCAGATGATGATTTTCTCCAAGATTGTAATTATGCAGATCAATCAAAGCCTGGATAGCTTCTTCTACTGTTGACATCTGAAGAAGGGCCATCTTGTGATCTCTTCTGGAACAAAGCAATGAAATTAGATACAAAAACAATACAAGAAAGTTTTAATATAAAACCTATTCTTACCAAAAACAGCTGCTCCCTCATTTTAAATGAAGTTTAAAAGAAAATATGCTTACTGAAAAAATTTAAAAGCTTTCACAGTGCCTCCAGTATTACCAAACAACATGCGCAGGTCATCTTCCGATACTGATGGTCTACAAAAAGAAGTAAAAGAGAGAAGAGTGACAGGAAAGAATTAAAAGCTACGTTTGCCTTTTACATGAATTTTTCAAGGAATTTGCTAGCCAAGACTTACGGAATATTAGATAAATGAAGAGTTGCAGATGGAGGAAAAATATTTTGAAAGTTTTTTGAACCAGGCTTCTTGAAACGATGAAGAGGTGAATTGCCAAAATCTTTTGTTAATCCTTGGTCATCGAGACCTTCTCGAGGTAGCTGAACTGTTTGATGTTTGGAAAGAGTGACACGAATAATCTTGCCATACATTTTCTGCCCATTAAGATGGCTCATAGCTAAACAAAAATAATGAAGATTATTTGCTTCAGGCCTTGTATCAATTTAACAATATAACTTTTTGATATAGTTATTGTTTTAAAAAGAGCCTCTGGTGGCAATTTGTTTTATTAAATGAAGACATGAAAAAAAAAAATTTTTTTTAATCTGCCCAATATCAAAGTTATTTGAAATACAGGAGTGTGTGTGTGTGTGTGTGTGTGTCTGTCTGTCTGTCTGTCTGTCTGTCTGTCTGTCTGTCTGTCTATCTATCTATCTTTCATGTGTCTAGACTATGCATGAAATCTAAAATAAACTTAGTATTTATGATTCCAGTGCATAGTATCATAGACATCTAATCTCAATATGAGTAGCATAATATAGAAATCCTTGGAAAAAAGGAATGCCTTAAAAAGCCTGGTACTGAAAAGAGACTAACAAAGAAGCCTGGCCTTCCCATTTGGAAAGAGCACTCAATAAGCAAGACCCTGTAGGCAAGGTTGATGTCTCTGTCATTTTCCATTCCAAATTTTCCAGAGCTTTCTAGAACTCTTTTTTGTTGAATTACTACTGAATTTCGATGAATTTCTACTTAAAATTAAAACTGATTTTTAAATTTCATTCACATCACTGTGTATTCAGTAAAGCAAAAGGAAAAACAAAGGAAAATAATGGCTTATTAAATGTACAAATCAGATGATTAAATTACTACCAGTGATTAGGCAGATCAATTTTATGACACAAATCTAAAAAGACATGTTTCAGCAGAACTTTATTTTATTCAGACAGGAAACAATTCTGCATTTTTGTAAGTTGGTGCATTTTGGAGCAGAATATAAAAGAAGTATATAATGTGCCACATACATAAAAATTTATTCTCCTTCTACTTCTTGTAAATAAGATTATATTTAACATAAGTAGGCAAGTTAATGAATTACCCTCATTAGTCTCATTCCCTTCCTTAAAGATAAAATTATTTTTAATGCAACTTTGGAAGAAAAAAGCATGAATCTGCAGTATTCTATTGATACTATCTACCCATCACAGGTGCAACTTTGCAATTAATAAATTATCTCACAGGTACAGAGGGTCGAGATCTAAAAAAAAAAATCCAGAAAAAAAGCCTGTAGCTGCACCCACTGAAAAGTAAATTTGAATCCTGACATTGTATTGTCTGACTGAACAGCCTCATGTTCAGAAAATAATTATCTATTTTTAGACTATATTAGGCAACTTTACAGACTTTATTCACCCCTACAGAAATCCTGTGGTTTTATAAACTGTGAAATATGAACAGTTTCCCAAATAATTTTAAGAAATTCTGAAAACCAAGAATGAAATGGAAGGGAAAAAAACATGTTAATCTCACCAAGCTGTGACTGGTTTCCATCAGCCATCTGTATAAGAGCACTGTCTTTCTTATTGTATAAAATCTTCACTCGTTGTACATCCCCATATACACCTTTTCAGGATTAGAAAAGTAACCCAAAAGAAATAGTATTTTAAATATAGTTAAACAGAATACTTTGAAACATCAATGAAACATTCGGACAGATCTTTCACTTCTTCCAGCATTCACACAAATGAATAAGAAGAACAAGATTTTGAATAGGTGGATTTTGAAAAAAGGAAGACATTTTTGATATACCCTCAAAGCTATGAGAATGGTTTTAAATAAAAGACCATGCAAAATAAAATAACATGCATTAAAAGAAAAGTTTGCATCTATGGAATTTAAAAATAGCAAAAGAAAAATAGCAAAAGATTTACTATTCAACTTTAAGCCAAACTGCTAGCTATAAATAAGAATTAAGGTGAAACAAATAATTAAATCAATAATAAAAGTATAGTGCTAACGATAACATACCGAAGAGGGTAAACAGACTTTGGGGCGTAACCATCTTTAGAAGGAGAGAAGAGCAAGCAGCATAAGACAAGAAGAGAGAAGAGTCGAGGAAGAGCGGAGATGAACAGATCATCCATAACGAAGGGTGGTTCCCGCAGAATGGTGAGGTGGTCATGGATCATGGTTCAAGGCGGTTAATTGGGGCAAGTTGGTCCGAGGAACATTTTGTTCAAGCACAGAAGCATGAACATAGGGGATGGAGACAGGGGTGTAGACAAGGAATGCAAAGGATAGGATAGGGGAGGGTGTGGGAATTTGGGAAGAGACAGGGGAAGGGTAGGTGAGCACACAGGGAGAAGGATGAAATGGGGAAGGGAAACAGCAATGCAGAAGAAAAATAAGGAAGTGGGGAACAAAAAAAAAATAAAATATAGGTCAGTACATAGGAAATGCAGGAATTTGGTCAGAAAATGGTTGGTTTATGTATTGTACAAGAAAAACTGAGTAAAATGTAGTCACCCAAGACAAAATATGGGTAAAGTACATCCATATCATACAGTAAATTACATTTCAATAGAACATGAAAAAACATGCAATAGAAACTTAAAGAAAAAAAAATCCTCTAAACTTTAACTGCATAAGCATGTCTGGTTATGAAATGCAGGGAAAAGTCTTTCAAATGGCACTCTGATTCAAGCATTTTAACACGCAAGACTATGGATGACAAAAATGAGAGAAGTATAATGGTTCAATATTAAAACAGAGGCCAGTCAAATGGAACACATAAAGTAGACAAACTGATACAACTATCCCACATTTCATACCAGTTCCACAGCAAGTCAAAGTAAAGATCCAAGGCAATAAAATGCAAAACTAAAAGTAACTCAGACTTCAGAGTTAAGGAAATAATAAAACAAAAGTTTTCTAAAAAAAAGGTGACAAAATGAATAGCAACTGCAAAAGAAAAGAAAAATTACTAAGAGAGATTGAAGAGTGCTGCATCAAGATCGTTGGGAGGAACCTTCAAAGAAAAATTTGTTAGAGTTGTTCACATACATTAATACAACAAAAAGAGCAGAGATGTATAAGCATGAAATGAATAAGCAAAGGAACATCTATAACAGCAAAATAGCAGTTTTATTAAATTCTGTATTTCCAAACGAAGCACACTAACAGTTACAAAAATAAGCTAAAAATATATATCCAGAACATGCAGTATTTATTTACAACCTCTAGTTTTTAAAATGAAACATAGGTAGCCAAGTAGAAAAGGGTTATTTTAAAAAGGCTAGCTACCTTCAAAATCAAAAGTATTTAACAGTTTAGAATATATTGGAATCCAGCCATAACGCAATCTGAAGTAACATGAAAAAATAAAAAGTCGATCTTAAGATATGGAAGCAAGCTCAAAATAAAAAGGATACATAAGAATTTGAAAAAGAATGAAGCATGATTAAAGAAAAGAAGAAAGCTGAAGAGAGAGTAGATACACTAACCTCTTCATTTAAATTGCTAACCAAAAGGACTGTATTGCCACCAGTTGAAACGCCAGGCATACCCACACGGCCAGCTGCTGCTGCTGCTGCTGCCGCCGCAGCATTTGGAATCCCCAAAGGACTCAGCGCTCCTGGAACAGCTGCAACAGGAAGCCCTAATTTTAAAATAAAGCATATTTTACGAAACACACACAAGTCGCTCTAATATAGCCTAATTAATGCTCCCATTGCTGAAATCAATTCTTTACGATAAAGAGACTCTATGGCAGTGTTCTCAACCTTGGCATCTATAAGATGTGTAGACTTCAATTCGCAGAATCATCCAGCCAGCATGCTCTTCCATTTACTAATATAAATTGAAGCAAATGATGTTATTTCTTTTACAACAAATTCCAGATTAAGGCTTTTTTTAAAAAAAATCCCTTCTAGCAAAGGGGAGAAAAAACTCTAATTGATTTGTGTTTGAAGCATTTTGCCTACATATTCTATAGGAAAAAAGTAACAAAGGGGAAACTATTAAAATAGTATGCATTTTTGTATTTTACTATTTCTCAGGATTTAATAAAATTAAATTTATTAATCTGCAAACTAATACACTGCAAATTATCTACCAGAATTGATATAAAGTACACAGCCATATAAGCATTGAACTCTACAATGGAAATGGACAATCACCCTTCCTAATTTTGAAGTCATCATTGCCACTGTCCTGGCACAATGCCTTCTAAAGAAAAATCCCCTATCTGAGGCAGCAATGGTGAACCTTTTAGGGACTAAGTGCCCAAACCGCAAAGCACACACGCCAGAAACACGAAAACCAGCTGGCCGGTGGGAGGCAGGGCATCACAACACCGGCAGCTCTGCAAGATCTTTTTCTTTCGTGAGCTTCTGTTTCGTCATTTGCAGGGAAACAACAGTGAGAAACGCCACAGAGAAATGCGGTGGAGCTGAGCAGGGTGACAGTGTGCATTCCCATAGACAGGGCTCTGAATGCCACCTCCGTCATACGTTCGCCACCACTGATCTAGGGGTTACAAACTATATTCCATGACAATATTTCTCCAGAATAGTTTATTCACAATTATCTAAGCGTGAAATCAATCTGTATTATAAGTACCTTGTAAAACTATGATTCAATATTGCAGAGATTAACATAAAAATGTGCCTTGCTGTGTATCCTTTGATATTAAGTGAAAAAACTACTTAGTCTGGTGATAATGGACTAGGTGCACTAATCCTGTACCTAATATTATTAGATGGAGTACCATAGTCTACTCCCTTCCCCAATTTAAAAGCAACAACTCCCTCTTCAAATTATGATATAAGCTTCCATATGGCTGCTAAGATTTTTTAATAACATTACAATGATCGTTTTTGTAATTTTGGTTTATAAAATTCCTGTTATAAACATGAATCCTTTGCCAAGAATTATGTTTTTGTTTCAAACACAACATATTCTGACACCTTATATATCATTTAAGCAGTGGCAGAAAGATCTGTCCAAATTTGAATGCAATGGAAAAAAACAAAGGTTAAATATAAAATACTCCAAGATGCTGTCATGGATCTGCCTCTAGACCCCTTCTCTGAGTTTGGAGGGGGAGGATGAATTTGAGTGAGCAGCGGACAACGCTGAGCTGAGCGATGGTCCAGATCAGGGTTTGGAGAATGCTAACCTGACAGAGAAACTGCAGCTGGATGGATCGGATGAGCAACAGGCTGAGGCTAAGGGAGACAAGCTACAGCTGCAGCGAGACGGCCAGGAGGCTCGAGGTGAGACCTGGAGAAGCTGCCACCCATTAGCAATGAGGAGAAAGCTAGAGTTCACACCTCCTCCTGAGCTAAAGGCACGTAGGTCAGAAAATAGACAGGCACAATGCCAGTCAGCTAGATTACTTATAAGGAGACAGCCTTGCTTCTTGTGAAGGGCCGCACTGGTGTTGCCTACTTCATCCCACTGTGAGAACTTGAATGTTGCTGCAGCAACATGCCCAGTTCCATGCCTTGTGTGTTCATGCCATGTATCCTAGCCCATTTGACTTGTGGATTGTTTCTCTGGACTTTGTGTGTAAAGTGATGGACTTGGTTTACCCAGTGACTCTTGCCATGCTGAGCTCCGAATCCAAACCTGCACATCATGGGTACTTTCTGAGGGCCTGTTTTGGGGGAGGGGGTACAGAACTGTGTGGGATGGGGCAGCACACATGCAAAGGAACAAGGAGGAGTGGAATTGTCTAACTTGAGTTTGTATTTTGCAAACGGCTATTTGATTTGGATGAGAATAGGTTCTCCTGAGATCTAACCTATGGAAA
>JANHFJ010001517.1:223336-234094 GCA_032468195.1 Cerberus rynchops | reverse complement strand
AAATTAAAAGAAGAGCTGCCTGTAGAGGGATTTAGTTTTCAATGGTTTTTGTACGTACAATTAAGAGAAAGATTTAAGGTAGATATGACATTTGGCACTGAAAAGCACAAGGCAGAATTTGTAGTTAAATTCTGTAAAAAGATGAACATGTAATTGCTAAAATATATAAACATTTATTCCACTGTAAAACAAAAATATACACGAAAGAGTGCATGATAAAGAACTTTGGACATAGTGTATTGATAAACTGTGAGAAAATACGTGGTTAAAAATATAATTTTTACTTTTTGTTAGACAGTATTTGTTTTACCACAGAAGAAATAAAATAATTGCTGCATGACTTCAGAAAAATTGTATAGACTATCTAAAGGTACTTCAAATTTATACTGGAAATGGGGACAGCACAAAACGTCACTGTATCATGTTTAGTGTAAAAAAAAAGCCAGAAAATCTTACGTTCAAATATACACAAAGATGCAAAGAACTTAAAAAAATTAATATTTGACTAGTACCAGAATTTTTATTTGTGCTGATATTAATGGACAGACAATTAGAAAAGAGCCATGGAAAGCTATCTTTATATATGATTATTGCTGCAAGACTATGCACAAAAATGAAAAGAAAATATGCATACTTAGTATAAAGATCAGAAAGAATCCATAATGAATGTATTTTGGAACCATAACAGAATTTCTGAACATCGGTAGATTATTAAGCAACATTTCTTTATAAATCCATCCACATCTCTCTCTCTCTCTCCTCTTCCATCATCCATCCTTTCATCATCCATCCATCCATCTATGATTTATATACTATTAAATGGGTCATATAATTCAGTGATTGGAGGTCCAAGACTATAATTACAGAAATAGTTACTTGATTAATAATACAAGATAAATATTGAATCAGAGATTTGCATGTTACAAATTACACAAATTCTTCACTGGTACAGAATACGAAAATCCAGTGACATATTACTGTTTTTACTAAACTAGCCCAGATTTTTGCTTTGGCCAGTGAACAATATGAGATTCAGCAGCCCACCATGATTTTAGATAATTTGTAATGCTTGGATGAAAGAATAAAAATAAAATAAATATATCAAAATGTCACAGTTGAACACTCAATAAAACGTATAATTTCCCATGGACATCTATTATATGTCATCATATTTTCAGAAAGTTCATGGAATAAGTAAGCATTCGTCTCTAGGATGAATGATGAAACTGTCTGGGCCATGTTTCTTGGGAATATATAAAGAGGGCATTACATTTGCAACGCTGGTCTATTGCATCCTATAAATATAACTCTGGCTCAGACTAAAGCAAACAAAAGTAAACTAACCTCACAAAAAAAAAAACCCCTATTTCAAAAATGCTATTCTGATAAATAATACAAACATTAAACTCCAATACTTAGGAGACCAAATGGGATGAAGAAAGAAGTAACAAATATTCATATAATCCTTCAGTGAGGGTATTGTAGGGGTAGAAAACGATCCAAGAGTTCATTGCTTGAAAAAAGATACTGAAATCATATTATACCTGAAAAGAGCTCAAGAATACAAGCTGACTCTTCATATTGGTCAAAAGCAATAATGTAAAAACTGTGGTGAACAGAAGGTTTCCAAACTATTTATTTCATAGACTTAAAGTAGTAGAAGAGCTACTACAAGGAGATCTCTACATTTTTACTCACAGCAACACATCTGACAAACAACTAGCTTTAATGAAATATGGATTCACTGCTAACTAGAAATAGGATTGTTATTTTTCTTCCTCACAAGCATATGACAATTCTAAAATGATACCAACTGATTTGGGGCTTTGCCTTTATAGAGCATTTATTTCAGCAATCCAAGTAAAACTGAAAGAATACCAGCTGCCTCAAATAACTTAACTTCCTTAAGAAGGCTGGAAAATTCTTTGGGGGGAAAGGTGATATAAGAATTTTAATACTGCAGTGTCCTTATAACCTGTCCTTCCTCCCTGCCAAGAAACAGATAATGGAATTCAATTTCTGCACACAACACTTAATCAATAACATTCTTTTCTATTCAAAATGGGACTTAACAACTTTACCTATTATTGAAACATGGCTATGCTTAGGAAATCACTGTTTTATATATTCTGAAAAAAACAAGGAAGCTAACAATAGCAATATTTTCTTGCTCAACGTATTATGTTAAGGATTCATTAAGAAATTAGAAATATTTACCTATATATCTGTTTCCTTTTTGGTTTTGGATATTCTAGTGGACACTAATCTTAAAAGCTAAATGATCTCATGTATAAAGCAAAGTTTATTTTTGATCAGTGTAATGCAATATTAAATTGAGTGGGATTTCCACAGGGCAAAAATACCAAATTTCCTTTTTACTACGTATACTCTGTAGATATTTGACTCCTAGAGATTATATGCTGGAGAGTCTTAACTTTCTGTAGAGATTCAGTTTGTAGTTCATAGACACTACAGGTAGTTCTCGACTTACAACAGTTCATTTAGTGAAATTACAATGGCATTGAAACAAGTGACTTATGACTGTTTTAACAGTTATGACTGTTACAACATTTCCGTGGTCATGTGATCAAAATTCAGATGCTTGGCAACCGACTCATATTTATGACAGTTGCAGTGTCCCATGGTCATGTGACCACCTTTGCAATCTTCTGTCAAGCAAAGTCAATTGGGAAGCCAGATTCACTTTGGGCTCAATTGTAGTTGTAAGTTGAGGACTGCCTGTAGTTTAAAGCATATAAAGTGATGAAAAAAGTTTGTCTCTGCCCCATTTATGGGAAGGCTCTCTACTTTTTGCACATTGTATTGGCTCACTTACACATAGAAGGTATTTATGAAGTGAGACCAGGTTGACCTCAAGTTATCACTGTTTCTGGGGGTGGTTTTTGTTATCTGTCCTAAACCTAAATCCACATCAACAAAAGCTCTCACCCTGCAACAGCTCAAGTCCACATAGCAATTTACTAGATTAACATAAAATAATCCCATTTCCAAAATTAGATGGGAGAGTTAAGATTCATCAGAATGTTCTTCTATCTCTACAGAGAAACTTGGGACAGATTTCAGCAGAGACTTAGATAATAAAAGTCACTGAAGAAAACAGATTAGCAAATTAAAAACCTAATAGGTCATAAAGTGTCATGAAAAATTGTGGCAACAATTGCATACAGTCGATGTTGAATGCACTGGGAAGGAGGCATTATTAAAATAGCTGGTTAAGTGATAATTAATGAGTTTTTTGTTACTTGTTCAAGACCATAATCTTTAGCTACTTTTGTAATTCAACCCTTAATGGTACAGTTCTATTCTCCCATGAAAATAAATGTCAATTGTTAAATGACTTTTACTATCTCTCTAATTTTTTATTACTAAGCCATGTGAATTTCTTTTGCCTAATTACATAGGACAATCTCAACTCATCAGAAAAATGGCATAATTTATTTGTCTATACTAATAGATCAAATGCTTATTTATCCTCTAATTCTACAGTCCTAATGGAAAATATATTCTTGTGCTACATATATACTTTCCCAAACACTTATTCAGGCAGATTCAATAGTATTCTTTCTTTCAACTAAACATTACCTGCACTACTATATGGACTCTCACAGCAGTTTGACCAGAAGTTTATTCGTGTAAAATACAAATGGGATTTCTAGTGATAAAAGTATCTAAATGCACCTTGCAAAAATTTGAATTTCCTTTTAGTTCTGAATGTGTAAACTTTTAAACACTTTTTCCCCTCAAGACTAAATTATGGCACTATCAAAATGTTATTGTCCTTAAGTTACAAGCAGTTTCATACAGTCAGTTTTCCTCCGTGCAATTTAGTAACTTAGAAAGTACAAAATGTATGTCAGTAAAGGAAGTCTTCCTAACAAAACATCAGAAAGCAAACGTTTCTATTTGTTGAAGAGATTTTTTTCTTACAAAAATATAAAAGCATATTGAAATTTTTATCCAATTTACAATAAATGAAAGAACATAGAAATATATCTGAACAAAGACCATGGAGTAACATTTAGTTTTAAACTGAAAATCAGAAATAGTATGAGTTACATATACCTTACATGCATTACAAATCTAAAAAAAAAAAAAAAATTTTTGCAAGGACAGTGATGCTCTTGTTTTGGCCCCAAACTTTATATTAGAAAACAGCAGATATGGATAACACAGCCCATAACCATTTCTTTATTTACTTCAATATCATTAAGGCCAAACCTCAGATGGTTGGAAAGATCAATGTACATAGTTCATGTATACTGACATACTCATCAAAAGACCATTTTTGCTTTTATATTAAACATGTTCTGACAAATAAATGCAATAAATATAATTAGATTTCATGCAGAATAACCTATAGCCATACTCACAGTTTACTGTGTTTTCCCTTGAAGCAATATTTATCAGCACAAAGCAAAAAGTATATTTAATTGCCTTTTGACAATACAATTTATTGCTCCAGTGAAGATACTGACTGAATTTGAATGAT
Organism: Cerberus rynchops; assembly: GCA_032468195.1. Classification (NCBI taxonomy): domain Eukaryota; kingdom Metazoa; phylum Chordata; class Lepidosauria; order Squamata; family Homalopsidae; genus Cerberus; species Cerberus rynchops. Next base: position 229,584 of record JANHFJ010001517.1, on the reverse strand, counting down.
TGTAAGCAATGAGATTCTCCTATCCCAACCATATATACAATTGAGAGAAGCAAAAGGAAGAGGGAAACAGTAATAGCTCTCATCTCTTTCAAGAACACAAAACCTTAAAATAATTATGGAAAACAATAATACAAAAAAGCAGTCTAGTCAACAACTAGAACTGGCTGATTGCTAATTCATGTTGAAGCGCTATTATTCATAACATGGTACCTGAAGGATTTGCTTAACTACCTGAAGGATTTGTCAAATTCCACACAGTTCTATACAAATGTTATCATTTTCTACTACCAATGCTCTGTGGTTGATCAGACAGAAAGCTTTCTCATCATGACATCTTACATCTGGAGTCCCATTTCCATAGAAACTTACCTGATAAAATCTGTTAACGCTGTAGAAGAAAATCACATCAGCCACTTCAGCATGTTGATATAACTATCTAGTGTTGTTAATTTTTATTCTTTTTATTTAATAGTTCTAATTATAAGCTAGACAAGAAGCTTATACTTAAAGATATTTAGATTTCCTACATAAATCTTTCACATTTCTCCAGACTGCTGGACTGGAAACAATTTCTGCTGGAATAATCTGTTCAATTATATAAGGCCGGGTTCATATCAATAAATTATATACATCTTTAGAATGAAAGCTGTTTTTTCAAATGGTTATGACATCAACTCCAGGAACACCAGTTTCAAAGAACAGAAAGGAAAAAGGAAAGGCAGCATCAATATTTTTTTTCTTTATTTTTGTGACCAATGAATTTACCTTGTATCATATCAACTGAAAACAATCTATTCTATTAGATTTGTTATGCCAATATTTAACCGGAGAGCCTAAAATTAGCTTGCTAATTTGATAAGAGTCAGAGTGAACTTGAACTTTTATTTTCACTTACATGTTCTACAATAGTTGCAAGTCTGTAAGACCTTTTTGATTCCTAATATAAAATATTTTGATACAAGTTACCATAAAATTGCTAATATTATTTATTGATATATGTAGTTCCTCATTCAGCATGTGTACTACATCAGTAATATAGCATCATCTGTATCATCTCTGGATTATATCACTGCGAATATGATTTTATTATATAGAACAGAGATTCTGAATTGAAAATGACAATTTATTGAATTAAACCTTTCATTTAGTGCAGGAATTAAAATGATTAAAATAAGTTTTTTAATATATGGCTATGCTACTACTTGAACACAACTACAAAGAGACAGCCCATTATCTCTCTAAATAACTGACTCTTTGTCGAATTACTCTTACTCTCAGGAGATTTTTCTTAACATGCAATTAGAATCTGCTTTGCTATATACTATACTGTGGGATGACAGACAACAGGCGGTGGTTGTCTTCTATGTGACATCCTTTCAAATTCTTAATGAGTGCTATTATATTTTACCTTAGTATTCTTTTCTTAAAGCTGAACATTTTCAGTTCCCTTCATCGTTTCTTATAACACTTAGTTTCTGATTCCCTATTGCTTCCCTTCTTTAGATGCATCCAATTTATCTGAATACTGTATTTTCTAAAACATGATGTATCATTTTTGGGGTAGAACATGAGAAATATAGAATGGAGCATTCCTATGATTTAGGAATTTATGATTCCTGATCCAATGACTCATGATTTAAGAACTATATCATGAACTGACCATGTGATATTGCTGGCTTAGACTCTACAATCCTAAGATACTTTCTCCATAAATATTAATATAAACTAGGTACTACTACAATGTGTGCATTTTTAAATGAACACACTGCAGAAAATTAATGCTTTCCAAATTTCATTTTCATCCTGTTTCCTTAATCTTTCAAGAATTAGGGAAGAAGGAAATCTAGAATACATTCTTTTATAAGAAAAGCCATCTCTTGTTTAGATTTTCAGTGAATTTGATAATTAAATTCAAAAGTGAGTGCTTATTTTATCCTGTTTTTTATCATATATAGATAATAAAACTGGCCAATTTTCATGGCCAATTCTTTTTTTATCATACATAAATAAATAAATTGGCCAATGAAAATACAAGGGACCATGTAGAATAGGATATGTATTAACATTCATTTCAACATGGATGATGCATTAAATCAATGCAATATTCATAAAAGTACCTTCCAAAATGGGAAACTTATTACCTGAATATCAGAAGCAGGTAGTCAGATTGAAAAGACTTGAAATGATATAAATAAGTAATTGCTTAAGAAAGAAAAGAAAAAGTGGTGAGAATAGTAATCAAATAATTTTATTCTTAGGAATTTAGGAATTAATTCAATAAGCTCATTCATGTGTTTGTGTGTATGTGTGTGTACATAAACCACAAATGACATCTAGTTTATAAAGCATTACTATATAAATAGTACAAACAACTAAGAAAGAGGAACAAACAAAATCATACCTAGCAGTGAAGTCTCCTTTGCAAATGCAGCAGCAATAGCTGGATCCAAAGCTGGTTGACCATCACCAGATGGAAGGTCAGGACGAGTGTAATCTCTACTTTTATCATTATTATACTTTACATTCAAGTTGACCAATTTGGAAAAGTCAATCCGTAAGGTACAGCAAGCATTATAAATATTCTGACCATCTAATGCCTGGAAAACCAGAAATATGGAATAAGATGATACAGCAAAATGTATAAAAGACAATTAAACGTCCACTGAAATTAATCTCAAAATATTTAAAAATGTTTGTATCAACTAGATCTTGCTGTCTTTGCCTCCAACTGACAAGTGACATTTGCTTTTCTGATATGAAATTCCAACTGATATAATTGCAGCTTTACCATACTGTTTTCAGCTATTCTTTTTCCAATCTGTATTATATGGTTTTGCTAGAATTTGTCCTCAAGGAATTTTTCCTCCTTCTCCTTAATACCTTTTCCATCCAATTTAGTAGAAAAGCCTATCTCAATAATTATTTTACTCTCATTTTCCAGAGACATCAAACAATACACAGTAAATTCCAATGTCATTTTTAAATAATCATTACAGTAAAAATATTTGGTAGACATTGAAATGAAGGATTTCATAAGGAGCCAACTTGGTTTATAGAATAAGTAGGCAGAAGCAGTTAATTCCTACTAAGGAGAAAAAATATGTGCTTCAGTATTTCTAGCAATCTAGCCACTTGGAGCTGGCTAAAAACAAGGCTAAAGAAAGTTAACTATCTGAAAACAAATTGTAAATTACTTATACAGATCTACTGATGTAACTATCTATCCATTACATTTTACAAACTTATTGTTAGAAGTTTAGGAAACCAGTATAGAATAGTCAAATAGTTGGAGCAGTTTCAGAAACTAAATAAAGAGACAATATCACAAGAGCTGTTACTGCTCATGTTAGATTATTTTCTTTTCTATTATTACCAAATTTATAAACAACAAAAGAGACTGGCTGGGCATATAATTTTATTGTAATAGATAGATGGACAGATATCATTTGGCCCAAAAGGAAAAAATAAGACAACACAAATGTTAAATTCCATATTATCCTATAATTGTCACTATACTGTAGTTTCAGCAAATTAAATATAAAACATTTGTGCGCTGAGTATTTATTTTTATTTTATAAAACAACAACTGGTAATAGTTTCCCATCCATTAACAAATAAGGAAAGTAGAAGAAATCATAACTCCTAAAATGGCTGTTGTAGACATGGAATGTAGCAGTCCATTAAGATTGCCTAAATCTAAGACCAAAACATTTTTAATTATTTTATTTTCATCTTTATTTTTTCTAATAAAATTATCTTAATCTTAAAACATTTAAAATACAAACTAAGAAGAAAAAATATTTACCAACAGTCACTGGTTTATTAGTGAATTCACTGCTATATTACAAGATAGAAAAAATCACAAGCTCTGATATCTCATAATACCTATTGCTGCATTCTTTGATTGGTAGAAAATATTGCCTTTTAAGATCAAAACATTTTACCATATTTTTCAGTGCATAAGACGCACCTTTTTTCCTCCCAAAAGTGGATGGAAATATCTATGCGTATTATGGAGTGAATACAGGCCTGTTTTTTTGGCCTCTGCACATTCTGTTTTTGCCCTCCTTGGCCCCCAGCAGCACTCTGCTGGCCCAAAATGGGCCCATTTTTGGCCAACAGTGTGCTTCTGGGGGTCGGGGAGGCTGAAAATAGCACATGCAGAGGCTCTGAAGCCTCTGAGCATCCTATTTTTGGCTGGCAGAGTGCTTCTGGGGGCGGGGGAGGCCGAAAACAGGACGCGTGGAAGTTAAAAATGGGGCACAGAGGCCAAAACATTTTTGTTTTCCTCCTCTAAACCTAGGTGTGTCTTACGGCCAGGTGCGTCTTATAATGTGAAAAATACAGTACATATTATATATATGATTAATCCCAAAGTAATATAGTGAGAATATACTCTGTAATCTTGAAAAGCAACTGAAATAGGAGAAAATATAGTAATAATACTGTAGCTGACTTCAGCTACCCTCCATTTATTAGATAGATAAATATTCTGGTTTCAACTGATGCAACTGATCTAGTATTTCTAGATACAACAAATTAAGGTGCCTTGGAATGACTGGGAAGCTCCTACAGGCAAAGCAAAGCAAAGCAATGAAGAATTTGTTTTGAAATGTTTAGCATTTGGCGCAAAAATAGTATTTTTTTAACAATTACTTTATTATTAAATTCAACATATTTTAATATTTAAGCAGCTTCTTAGAAATTGAAAAGTATAGATAAAAAGAATAATCAGTTCAGGATGCTTGAAGATAATTTAAAGTTTTGAAAGGTCAGATGGTATGTTGAAATAAAAATGCCATAGAAACAATGTAAGTTGGTATTCTATACTATCCAAAATATTGAGAAAATACTAGTTACTTTAATATATCAGAACCAAAAAATAAATTTAGCCATTTATGGATATAAATAAATGGATAATATTACAGAGCAGCTGAATTTGGGTTTTATGGTCTTCATTAAGAATGATGTAGACCTGTCCTTGATGATGTCCTACAATTCCAAATCACATCACCACTGCCCCAAACAAAAACCAGTCTAGTGGATAAAAACCAGTCTAATGAATAAAGCTTGCTATAAATTAAGTTGCTAGTTGCCATGGTGGGTATGAATTCAAAAAGTGCTTCTAAATCTGTACCCAGGGAGGATGTGTTGAAATCCCTAGAGCCATAAGCCTGGAGACCGCAGATGGCAACCTAGAGAACGCATCTAGCAGCACAGGCAGAAAAACAGCAGGGAGCCTGCACAACAGCAGCAATCCCAACTGATCCCTAAGGCCTAGTGTCCCAAGTAGAGACTCCATCTGCATATTTCTGGGACTGCAGCCCTGACAACCCTCAGAATTTTGCAAAAAACAATAGTAAAACGCTATCTAAAGCCTTGTTTTATCAGTTTTATAAATTTCTTTTACTACTGATGTATTTAAATATTATTTTAGATGAACCACACTTTTTTTTCTTTAGGAGTAATTGATAATGGTATTAGAACTTGATTGTATGTTACAACAGAAACCATATTGCAATTATATAACAAATGAACTAAAGGTCAAGATACGAAAACAGGTCTGGTATGCAACTAAGCAAAAATTGTGTTTTTATTTTGAAGGGTTTAAAGTAATTATAATTCATCCAATTAAACTCTATAAACAAGCTTGTAGTATTTTCTATGTACAAGAATTATGCTTGGTTGGAGTAGCATGACAACCTATAGAGGATCTAAAATTTGATTAAAATTTTACCCATTAACTAATCTACCATTAGAATAGAAAAAAGTATAAAGCAACCATATAAAATACCTGGGTAGTCTTTGGTAGGGATAGAGTGATTTAAAATGAATACAATTGTCAGAACATTTAATCAGCAGTAAATAAAAAAAAAATATCCTGCTTTACATATTTCTAGATCCAAAATAAATTATGAAGATCTGGTATTCAACCTTATTACGCACATACTGGTAATCCTTGACTTATGATCACAATTGAGACCAACATTTCTGTTGATAAGTGAGACAGTTGGTTGATGAGTTTTTACCCATTTTCCAACCTTTCTTCCACAGTTGTTATGTGAATTACCGTGATTTTAAGTTAGTAACACATTGTTAAGTGAATTTGGCTTCTCCATTGACTCTGTCAAGCTTAAAAGGACATTTTGGACTGGGGTTTTTCTGTTGAACAGTATTAGCCATTTCTTTGCTTATTACATGGGGCCTTTTAGCTTTGACACATTTCTTATTCTTTTACAAGGTTGCCC
>JANHFJ010001516.1:89291-103335 GCA_032468195.1 Cerberus rynchops | reverse complement strand
TATTATGTTTTTGTTTAAAAATTAATAAAATATATAAAAAAAAAAAAAAAAAAAAAAAGAATCCCTCTGGGTATCTTTGGGAAATTTAATTAAAGTTGGAAAAAAACTGTTTGTTCACAGGAAAGATAGTTGTAGAATGAAATCGAGGGTATTCATGCATTCCATCAACCAAGACAAGGCCAAGAATCCTACAGTTTATGTACATACACTTCAAATTTTCTTCTTTGGAAAAAAAAAGTGATTTTTCCTGCCATCAAATTGAACAAAAAATGTTTTTTAAAAAAAAAAATACAGAAAACATGTTGATTACACTATTTCCTGTTAACTAGTTATACTGCAGAAAGAATCAGTGAAAGTAACATAGTTGTAATTTTTTGCTAAGAGTCTAAAGCTAAACAGGATTTGAATTTTATCCCAGTTCTAGAATTTCAGTGACACTGAAGATCTTTATGTAAATTGATGGCTGATTTTATAGTAATGAAAAATTTTAGGGTTCATTTTTGGGTTCACTGCAAATACATTTTTTCATTAGGTTCAGATATTCTAAATTTCGTTCTCTATGCAATTCAATATATTTATACTCTACTGTTATACATCTTCTATCCTATACTGCAAATTCATCCCTGAAGAAATCAGTGAACTAATTTATGTTAATTCTTGTCTAAAGATTGATAATTTCATTTAAGGTTATGTATAACAGCTCATTCTAGAATGGTCATCAGTATGAGTTTAAAATAATCCAGTTTTTTTAAGGCTCATACAAAATTGTTCTCCTGCCATTTTGTGTATACAGTCTTGCCAGGTATCTTTAGTAGACAATTGCAGACACAACCTTTACTACTTGACTATGCGTAATCACAGAGTTGGCAGTAAGGAGTTTAGACTTCTAAAGAAATCGGGAAAAAATCCTTTTCTTTTTCAAGTAATTTTATTGCACTTATGCAAGATTTGATAAAGCATTGTAAAAATAGAGCAATGTGACATAGCACTCTTTGGTAGCCCTATGCAAGGTGACCTAGATTCATTTAGACAAAAGATTCCTGTTAAAGAGGCAATATGATTATTTTCATCAAAGTAAATATTTATTTCACTGAAGCATTTTATATCTTCTCAAATCTTCTCACTGTCTCCTGCCTGTCACTTCCCAAAGCCATAAGCTTCTGTACAAACTTCTGCATTTGGGCAGAAGATTTTTTTTTTGAACCACAGCCTGGTGATGATTGAGATGGATGTTCTCCAGTATGGCTCACCAAAGCTCGGAGTAAGACATGCCAGGAAGAAAGACAGCACATCCTTCATAGCACACACAAAAGCTGATGTGTGTCTTCTTCAGCAGCATTTCCAAAGATTTTGGCAAGCAGGTTGAAGGCCGTGAACAATTCATCTTCATGGCACTAACTGAAAGCTTTCCAAGCAGACTGAAGTAAAGGAACATGAAGCACCTTCAAAGAAGGACTTTGCTTGGAGTTCTGTTGAAGAAAAGCATCCCTTTGAATATTTTCACAGTTCTCGTGTTTAAAAGAATGTGATACCGTTATTTACAGTGCAGTTAATAATACATTGCAGTCAGTGGTGGGATGCAACCAGTTTTACTACCAGTTTGGTGAGTGTGCGCAGCCGCACAGCTTCTAAACTGCACGTTTTTGACTTACTAGAGGCAGCATGGGTGAGTAGGAAGGCTGTGGAGGTATACAGAAGAGCTGTTCCACACAATTCAGCTGAAAGAAAGAAAAAAGAAGGGGATATGGGGCTGGGGCAGGTGGGTGGAGCCAAACACTCGTTGCCACTACCAGGCTGAGTACTACCACTGATTGTAGTCAGGGGTTTTGCTACTCTCTGTGACTATTTTGAGAAAGCCCTGTTGTGATAGAACTTAACAAAATCATTGGCACTAATCTAGAATCTCACCAATGGGAACTGCATTGCAGTAAGGCTATACATTTGATACAGTGACTATGTTAGCATTGGAAACTGTAGAGATAATGCCAACGTATATTATATGAGATAAATGTTATCTTAACACTACTGTATGCCCAAAAAAAAAAAAAAATCCTTGTCATCTTTCTTTTTTTTTGTATCATTTTGGTTTTGGCCTTCTCCATAGGCTTCCCACTGGCTTCTGAAAGGCCATTGTGAGACACATAATGTTGGAACTTGAAATTTTTTCTGTGTGATCCATCCAGGATGTTTAGAGGTCTTTGTAAGGGAACAATGGAAGGCTCTTAGAGTATGAGACTCAAAGCTATATTTCAGTCTCTTGAGCAATTTGATGTGTTTGGCTACTCAGTTTGATATCTGAATAATGATATTAGAAAGAGTTTCTTGAATGGGATTTTAAGAGTGCACAAGAAAAGTCTTCTCCACTCTTGAAATTTGCAGATGGCATGGCCAAAAGTTAATGGTGATTGGTAATTGTGTATATTTAACACATCCAGATGGGTTGGGAAAAGTGCATTATAAAATCTCAGAAGCACTATGCTGTTTAACAGTTTGTAAATTAATTGTTGTGTAGGTTGTTCAGCTATGAATCTATTTGACTGATTGATTGATTGATTGATTGATTGATTGATTGATTGATTGATTGTTTGCTTTGGAAAACCTTGAATATTTTGCTGTACAAAGTGTGAAAAACCAGATACAGCAATTTACATTCCATATCCAACTTTGTAAAAAAACATTGTAAAGATTTCTAACTTGTTTGCTTTATGTATTTTAAAAATACAGTTGTGTTTTCATGAAGCCCTCAACTCTTCAGAAAGGTTTTTTGAGAGAAATTTTGAGAAAAACATTCACTCGTAGAAAGAAAAGATGGTAAACAAACATTCTTAAAATAATTTGGGATACAAGTTGAAGTTCACATTGTTCTACAATTCCTAGACGTAGTTCAAATTTTCTATAATGCGTTGATGGTAGGTGTTGGGTACTTTTATGTTAAATCATCTTTGTAGTTTAAATGCCAGGTTAAATTGCAGGCAGGAACCAAAAAACACTTTGCCTAAAATATGTATGTGTAGTTTCTATCTGAACTGTGCAATTGAATCAGCAATTATGCAGTTGAATCAGTTTAGGGTAGGAATAGTTAGTCTGGTGATCTTCTGAAATTTTTGATCAGAATAGACTCATTGGAAAGCATTGTGTTTATGGTACTGCAAGCACCTGCCTGTTGTGTTGGATTACTAACAGACTTGAGCATGAAGTAATAAACAAATCTTTTGGTTTAGGAATACCACAGACTAATACTGAATTTTCTGCTTATTTATTTCAATACCTTCATTGCCATTTCTTTGATTTAATCAGATTGGTCACTGTGATCTATGCGATTTTATCAAAATCAACACAATATCTGATGTGATTATAATGACAACGGCAGCTGAAAAACATTATAGGTTACCGTAAGCTTTTGGACTAAATGATAGCATTGGCAAATGAATGCAATGTCATGGGGGATAAAGGAAAAAAAAACCTGGGAAATTATGTTAGGATCTTGAGAAGCCAAAAGATATTAAACTGTACTGAAATCATTTCACGAAAATAAGAGGACTTTTAAACAATAGGATAAAATTAAAGCAGGGAAGAAAACAGCAACGCAGTCTAGCCATGATTTGATATGCCACGCCATTGTTCACAGCTACTGTGAGAGAACAGAAATTGTTCTTGTGATTTTCATAATTGCATTGGGGTTTTTTTTTCTTTGCTTCTTTCCCTCATAGTAAAGATTTGTAAGCAGTGTGTTCACGGGTGTGTTGTTAAATAAATACTATACAGTAGTATGTTTTCTGTTATTGGATTTCCGAAATCTGAGCTAGATCTGAGTGAATCCCTCATGAATAGTGTTGGGAAATGTATTTGATAACTTCAAAAGGGTTACCTCAGCCAACAAGAAGCTCTCTGCATATCCTAATTACAGGAATAATCTGATGCACTGAAAGCATTGTTTTATTTTGCAGAATCTTCCAATGCAACATTATTGACCAATGCAGAAAAAATTGCTACAATTACAACTACACATACTCCTCAACAAATGCCCCAGGAGAACAGGTTAGTTTAATGTCCCCCCTCCCTTAGAATAGCTGGGCTGTCATGTCCATTCAGTATTTCCCATTTATCTTCACTCCCATAAACCTGATCTTTTTTTCTCTTTCTCCTTTCCATTATTAATTTGAACAGAAATAATGCAAAGACAAAACAGGAATCCCAGTTTGATTTCAAAGCACCAACAGCCTCCCAGGTAAGGCTATTTGCTGCCCACAGTTTTAGCTTATTGGATGCAGCTTGTAAATGTACAATGTTCTTCCCTTCTGTGTAATAAACTGTATTTCTGTATGTATTTCCCACAGAAAGTTCAGTGTATCTGCACTGAGTGATTTCTCAGTTTGTCTCTGCATGTATGTACATATGTGCTGCTGTGAGCCACCCAAAATTGTGCTTTAAATTGGGTGACCTTGCAAATCTTTTAAATAAACAATGGAACAAATACAATAAAAATACAGAGCAAATATGCTTTTGTTGACAATGGTGGCAGTAGTGCAGTTTGTGTACATGTGTACATACCAATTACTCTACCAGGATACTTCCAAATAATTTGTACCATAACTTCTGGGAAAAAAAACCAGCTGCTTCAGCACTTCTAAGTGGACTTAACATAGATTTGAATGATTTAATTAATGAGTTTTTGGAGAACACCAAGGCAAACTATGCCACAAGTTTTCTTTCTTTAAAAAGGGGAGCTATCTTGGTTTTGCTATAAGAATTGAATTTAATTTTTAAGGAGTAAATTAAAGGTTGTGGTTCATTTTCAATTTTTTACGTCCTATGTTCATTTTAATGTGATGTACCGGTCTGATCACTTGAACCAATGCTCTTTTACCTTTGCATGCAAGTAACTTAAATCTTCTTGATGGTTGAGGTTGCAAATTGCACTTTATTACTTTCTTCCAGCCAGAACAAGATTTTTATACAGTGGAACTTGAAAGAGGAGCTAAAGGGTTTGGCTTCAGTCTGCGAGGTGGCCGAGAATATAACATGGATCTCTATGTTTTGCGGTTAGCAGAAGATGGGCCTGCTGAGAGATGTGGGAAAATGAGGGTATGTTACTAGTGCTACCATTTCTCCATTGCCACATTTGCAGGCAAATCTTTCTACTCAGTTTCTTCCTTTTTTTTTTCCTGTTTGGTTGCAGAATATAGATGACCTTATTCAAGCCATTAGACAAAAATAATCAGCAAATGATTTTGTTTTGTTATGTCTGAAAGTGAAAAAGCCTTTTAGCCCATATAAATATGTGCTTAGATTATTGATTTTCCTCTATTCAATGTGGATATTTCACTTTGGATGCCATTCTCGAAATTGCTCTGCATTTGAATAGTGTTTCATGCGAGAGTGTTTTGTTCTAGAAAATGTTGCTACATTTTTAAATAAGGCCTCATAAGTCCATCCGTAGAATTTCACTAAGAAATCCTTAGGAGTTACAGACTTAAATGTGCAACATTTTCTGGACCAAAGACAATCATGCTTAATTTTTGAGTGCCAGGCCATACATGAATACCCTCAAATAACAGGCAGGGGCCCTGAAAAAAACAACAACTTTATTTTATGTACACATACATTCAATTAAAATTATTCCCCAGTATAAACTATTTAGAGATTTCCCCATCCTGACACTAAACAAAAATACATTTTCAAAATCTATAGAAATTGTCCCTATGTCTTTGCAGAAATAATTGGTTCTATAGGCCATCTAGTTATGCATTGATCTATAAGACATGGTAGAGAAGGATACATATATACTCATTTTTTTGTCCTTTGTTTTTGCTGTTGTTGATGATGATTTTGTTCTTAGTTTATTTATTCTTTTTACCTATGTAGTTTTTTTTAAATGGGTATTTAACTTTCTTGTTTTAAAAAAGAATAAAAAGCTCTATTTTTCCATACCACTGTCTTATTAAAAGTAGCACATTTACAACAAAATCTCTATCAGGATTTTGTAAGCAAAATTGCTTATACTGCCATCCTCACATCAGGGTTTAGATATATGGATATTTTCAAACTATCATTATCCATATATATCTGTTCAACTTTGAGGGGGGGGTCATGTTTGTAGGTCTATGACATACCATTCAAAAATGGAATAATAGTACAGAAATCATAGTAATAAAATTTTACCAGGAAATAACTCGGGATCTCATCTTTAGTTTGATACGTGTTTTTTTTATATACCTGTGTCATAAGAAACTTTCTGAAATGCTACATTCCCACTTCAAAATGTTAACTCTGGGCACATGTTCAATTTTGCACTTTGGCAGACAGCTCCTTCCACATTCTTCTCAATGTGATGTTTCCCTGCCAGCATTTTACTTTAATCATGAGAATATTTTATTTTCACAGATTGGGGATGAAATCCTAGAGATTAATGGAGAAACCACAAAGAACATGAAGCACGCTCGAGCCATAGAACTAATTAAAAATGGTGGCCGCAAAGTTCGCCTCTTTCTCAAACGTGGAGATGGCTCTGTACCGGAATATGGTGGGTCAAACTATGAAAACATTCCTTATCTTGCTCCGGGCATCACACCATGAATGATATATCTCCAAGATCTGAAGCGGGGATTCTTCTTTTTCCTTTTCTTTCTTTTTCTCTTTTTCCACCAATGTCTTACCAACCTTGACAACTGTGGTTAATTGCCTCGCTTGTGCTGAATTTTCTCTACACTTTTTCATCCTTTGCTTGCTACTATGGACTTTTGTGGGGGCACAGTGTAAAGGCAAGACCATCTTCAGAGCAGTATTTTGGTGATCCAAGGGGGCAAAAACATATAGACAAACCAAAACTGTACTATCCTGTCCGACCAAACAAGGAATGTTTATTGAACTGTGCCAAACTGTTTCTCAGCGGATGAATTGTTCTCTCGTCTTCTGATCAATGCAGAGTTGGGAAATTTGTGTTATCCTTTGGAAACTGTTGTCCTTGGCTTTTGTCTGTAACCATAGGCATGAATTCCACGATGGTGTCTGGGCTTTTACTGTCCCCGTACATTTATGTAAATATTTATAAATTTATTTTTAAAAACGTATGCAATACAAGAATATATTCACTTGGATGCCCCTCCTGCCCTTTTCCTTTAGATTGTTTGTTCACAACTGTGTCAGCTATGAACAAATTAATATTGCCATTCTCAATGTTTATTATAAGAGAAGAGATGTTGTTTTATTTGGTTGCCGAGGGATATATCTGCATTAAAAATCCCACTTGTATTTAAGTTCTGTAGTATTGGTTTTGGGTGGCTTAGTACTGTATATAATATTATGATGTCCTATTTATTTGAGATAGCTATTCAGATATATGCCCTAGATGTAGGGCTTTTCCCAAATATAATTGGTTTCCAACCAGTTATGAGTTATAAGCACACAAATGAACAGGTGTCCTTTATGTTTCCCCATATTTGGGATAATATACCAATAAATTATATTTCTTTTTATTCCTAGTGTGGAACAGTATCAAAGTCCCAACTATTGTACTTTTCTACTTTTGTTCTCCAGAGATGGGAGAAGTGGCAAACAACACGTGGGTGGGATCTTTCAAAGGTTATAATTGTATCCCCACAAATTACCAAAAAGAAAAAAAAAATTCTTTATTTTTTCACTCCATTATATTAGCACCAGGTTGAACTGGTCTTATAAATGAATCGGTGAATATCTATATACCAATTCAGTTTGTCTTGAGAAAGATGGACTTGTGCTTGTTGATAGAGGCCCAGTTATATTCCTTGTAAAGCCACATAATCTGAAAAAGGTGGCTTATATTCATTTTAATAAGTGGTTTTTTAAAAAAAAAAATAAGAATGGGAGATTATATATAAGGTATCAGCAAGAGGGATCTCACGGGTACTATAATAAGTGAAAACAACTTATGCAGTCATTTAGGGCAGAGATGGGGAACTATAGCCCTTTTTTATGACTTGTGGATTTCGACTCCCAGAATTTCTGAGCCAGCATGGCTGACTAGGGAATTCTGGGAATTGAAATCCACAAGTCATAAAAGGGCCATCCTGACCCCTGGATTTAGGGCAAAGTTATTTGGCATGTTTTCAGATGAGAACATTGCCCTTAAAGTTCTTCTGGCATTGCCTCCAATGCTAGTTTCTTAAAAGGATTCAATTAGTATGCCACACATACACTTGTCCTTTTATTATTATTATTTAGAACATCCTGAAGACTTCACACAGTCAGATGACTTAGTAGTTTAGCCAACTCACTCTACCATTTTAATCCATGTCATGATTAAAATTCCTGTGTTTGCACTTCTGTTGTACACTTAATTGGCCATGTTTCCGCAGGACTAAAACTGTGTAATGTTCTTTATGTTCTGTCTTTTTCCTATGCTCTTTTGGCTGTAAAGTATTGTACCATATGCTAAACATTGCAAATATAGCCTATCAAAAAGTGTTTCACATCTTCCAGAATGTCTGTTGCCCTGAGGATGAAAAAATTAACGCTTAGGGTTTGGGGCAGGGTAGCTTCTTTTTGTCTCATTGTTTAGCTTATTCTCTTTTTTCTTTTTCAGTCTGGGCTGCGAGTGGCTTTTGAAATCCCCTAACCAATTCCATTTTCAAGCCAGGGGCTGTAACGTTTGGGGAGGGGTGGGTCTGAATGGCTTCATTCCTGTCCGTTGCAGTCACTAACAATTTGCTTCAAAAAGAAAAAAAAAGAATGAAGTTCCAGTATTTTTTTCTGACTCAATTGGAACACGCTTCTCTGAGGAGGCTGTATATTTTTGTAATGAGTTTTGTACTTCTCTTCAATGTCATAGTCTGTAGTGGGTTTCTTTTGGTCATTGTTGATTGTTAATTGTTTTATCTCTGACATTCTGTTTCACTGTCCCAATTATGTTTCTCTTCTCTCCTTTGCGCTCTCCCACTCCATACTGATATTTTCGTTGTCTGGGTTGTTCAGTCACCTTTTTTCAATGTTTTAAGTACACTGTCTCGCTTTTAACGATTGCTGTTTCTGCAGCCTTTTATTTGGGTGATGCCTAGACAATCCTGATTGGGAAAAAAAAATAAACTTTTCTTTATTCTAATATTTTTTTAAACAAATGAAGATTTTTTCCCCCTTTCCTCCTTATTATAGGGAATCTAAACATTCTACTTTTTTCTTTCTCTTTCTCCTACTTTTCTTGGTGCCGGGGCTCTTCCTTCCTCAGCGATGATACCTCCTAATCTCGCTGCATGTATGAGAAATGACAAGCTCGGGGAATCTTGCTTCTACCTTATGGGCCATAATCAAACTACGGTTTGTAGCTAAAATCAATACTAGGTGTTTCTGTGCTGTGGCCTAATTCTCTCACCTTGCTTTCCACTTTGCTAAACTTCTGCATATACGGCAATTCATTCTGAGCATCCTGCAGTTCCATGAATTGTAAGTACCCCGTACCCCATGGTCAAGAGACCACAAGATGCCAAATTGGCCTCATTTGAAGATGAAACAGTGGTCCTTCATTTCTGAAGTCTTATGGTGTAAGTGATCCATGGTTTCCTGTCAGAAATCATCAAAAGCCTGCAGAAAAGCTAAGCTTACCATGCCTGTCCAGAAGAGAACATACATGAGGGAATTTTATTTCATATTCAGGAGAAAAGAGAGAGGAATTTAGGAGTCCAAGGAATTTTGCGATTACTTATTATCATGTTAATGTTCTCAAGCATCTATTGGGCATGTGGTAATTATTTGCCTTAGAATCCAGGAAGTGATATCACACACGATATTTGGGGTTTTTTTTCAAAGTAATAAACAATTACCATACCAATCTCAAAGCAATTGAGTTGCCATTTTTAAAGCAATTCATAACAAACTATTTCTAAGAACGTATAAAAAGGTTGCTCCAGCGAGATGATTTGCTGCTTCTGCTTACAGCATCTGTGTTTACTGCAACAGGATAAATGTAAATATTTTACCCGGTATTTCTGCAGATCTAAATATTGTTGCATTGATACAATCGGATCATGTCTTCCCATACTCTGCTGCTCTCATTGTGTGTGTTTAAGTTCAATCATTGTGGCAAAACCAAAATTGTCCTCAATGCTTGCACGTGTTTTATATATATATAAAAAGGGGCTAAGTTGTGTGATGACTGAGTGTATTTAAAACAGACAATCTATAGGTCTTCTGATGCCCAATGATTCTGGGTAGCTTACAATTGAAAGTATAAAGTACAGAAAGAAAGAAAAAAAGAACCATGAATGATACCAAAGGAACTGATGACCCACCCACCCACCCCAAAAAGTGGTCCTCAACCAAGGACTCAACCAAGCTGGAAGAATAGTTCATTCTTCCTGAGAATCATCAGAGTGACAACTGTCCAAAGCTCTGGGGAATCTCATTTCAGAGTTCTGAGAATCAGTTCTGAAATAATTAAAAACACATCTGTCTTCAAAGCTTAGTTACAACTTACAAGCCATCTTCCAGATGTATTTTTCTTTTTTAAAAAATATAAAATTATTGTATTTCCTGGTTTTTATCAGGAAATGAAAAGAAAAGGAGGCTAAGAAGGAGTTTACTACAAAGGCTTTATGTTAGGGTAACATTCTGATTTGGAGCTGGGGAAAAAGTTAACTTTCCCATTCCTGATACTGTAGAGACCAGAATTTAACTAGAGATTGACATTGCCCTGAGAAGCATCCATACTAATGTAGAGCACTCATCCTTTGTTGTTTTGCTAAAATTAACAAAAGCTTCAGGAAGCATCTTTTTGACTGCTTAACAATTGCTTCTTTTTTGTTACTAATGAAGTCTTCAGAATAATGACTGGTATCCAACTCTAAATTCAGTCCACCATTGCAAAACATTGTGTTGTTATCTTTTTTTCAGACCCCAGCAACGACAGGAGCAGCCCAGCCACAGGTTCACAAAAAGTATCGGAAGTGAAAAATATGCAGTATGATAGACAACAACACTTACCATTGGAGCCCAGTTATCCACCAGATCTTCACAAATCACCCCAACATGGAGAGAAGCGGATATATTTTAAGGATCCCAAAAGCAGCAGAGAGTTCGGCAGACAATCAAATGAGCATCACACATGGAATGGAAATTCTAAAAACAGCAATAGCATCCCCATCCGAAAAAAGGATCGGTCACCAGAAAAAAGGCACGAGCGTCAACCAGAGAGAATGGCCATCAATGGACAAAAACGAAGACCTCCCGAAAAGAGGAGAGAAGGTACAAGAAGTGCTGAAAATACTCTGGAGAGAAGAGACAGGTATGAGAGGAGAAGAGACTTTTCTCCAGAGAAACGAAGAGAACGATCACCAACTCATCGACGGGATAATTCACCCAGCAGAAGAAGACGGTCACTCGAAAGACTTATGGATCAGAGGAGATCACCTGTTAGGAAGAAGGAGAGCTCGCCTCCTGAAAGGAGGGCTAAGTCAACGGACAGAAGGAGAGAGAGAACCCCAGAACGAAGAAGGGAGAGGTCTCCCGATAAACGAAATAGAGATGGCAAAGTCAGTTTTCGGGAGAAGGAAGAAGGCACTCTGAGATACGACACAAATAAAAGTAACAGGCACCCAATGGAACAAAGACGGAGACCCTATAAAGAGTGCAGCACTGACCTCAGTATCTAGTGGCTTTTGAAGCCCTACCTACTATACTTTTGCGGCCTTTCCAGCATTCAGAGTTCCTAGGAAGGAAGGTAGCAAACCTCAAATGCCTCTCGCAGCCACTACACAAATGAAATCTAATCATCACAACCGATTCACGTGTTTTGCACATGGTGTGGACAACATTAAAGTATATGCATTTCAAATAATATTTGCCAAATGTTCACCCCAAAGTGTGATGAAAGTTGTGTTCCTTCCTAACACACCATTGTGACCATTAGATTCATTGTATTTTTCTATGACTTAGCGGTTGCTTTCCTAGTTTTATGGTGAGCAAGCCAACAGTTAGTTAAACATTTGTGATCAACCACACTGTTTTGTCAATTACTTCATTGCAAACATGAATTTATAACTTTCTAAAGAATGGGTTGGAAGAAGAGGGGGTTGATCAGTAAAACTTTGA
Source organism: Cerberus rynchops (assembly GCA_032468195.1). Taxonomy (NCBI): domain Eukaryota; kingdom Metazoa; phylum Chordata; class Lepidosauria; order Squamata; family Homalopsidae; genus Cerberus; species Cerberus rynchops. The sequence goes on along the minus strand of JANHFJ010001516.1, from coordinate 91,278 downwards.
ACTACTACGGGGGGATTTTCTTTCTTTCTTTACAAATAACAAACATAGTTCTCAAACTAAGATAATTATTTGAAGAGACTACTGCTGGGATGAAGGATATTTATACAGATCTACACAGCACAAGTGGTTAAGGAATGTATAGTATGTTCCATTGAACAATAAGTACTTTTGGGTCTCCTTTAAAAGGAACTAAGGTGGCCAAGGATCGGTAGTCATCAGGCATGGCATCATGCGTAGGATAAACCATCATGTTTGTTCAATAATTGTGACCGTTAATGAAATTTCACAAAGGCAGCAGCACATTTGTTCTTGTTCAACCAGCAGAACCATTCAGATGAAATTGGAGCCTGAATAGTATCACTTGTTTGCCTTGAAAGGGAAGTTAGACATGAATTTGATTCCTTATTCAAGAAGCATTTTGAGGAACAAATGTTTCTTTCATAGGCTGAGTTTAAATGCTATCAGATTAAGCATTTAAGTACTCTTCTCGCCAAATGGAACTGTTTCTCTGGGCTTCTAGGTTTTTTTAAAAAAAATTATTATTATTTTACCTTTTTCCCCCCTTTCTGCTTTGTGGTGTACCCTTACTTGAGACAAAAGGAAGTAACAATTGCAAAATTGTCAAAAAAGAAAAATGTTAAAAATTGTGGTATGGAGTTCTTCAGAGAAAGCTGTGGTTTGAGCTCTACATCAGATTGTCACGAGTGGAATAAGCCTATTCAGGATTATTTTCTGTTGGGTATTTTCATGCAACAAGTTTGTGCGGTAAGTATACTGTAGTACCAGTAGCAGAATTAATGGATTACTGCCTAGCTGAGCCAAAAAAAAAAAAAAAATTCCGTTACTGTTGGACCATTATTTTTTTAAAAAAACTGCTGCTTTTTATTTTACAGTGCATTGATGTGTACATGTAATACTGTTTCACTGGTTGTTGTTGTTTTTTCATATGCCCGTGCACAGACACACATACATAAAGAAAATAAGATTACAAGTCTATCACTGTTATTGCCCTGGTACTGTAAAGAAAAAGGAAATACAAAGATGGCTTGTCATTGTGTGTACAGACTTTAAATTGTAATTAACAGAGCCTGTTGAAAACATACAAAAAGAAACTGTTGCCTTTTTTGCTTGTATAAAAGAGACTTTATGACAGAATTTAGCTGTGAGGAATGTGCTACATGTTTATATTTCTGGGGGGGAAATGGAACAAATTGATTCACGGGGATATATTTTAATGTAAACTGAATCAGGTATGTAAAGCTGTTTTAACAGAAGACAATATAAGTAGCTTGGAAGATTTTTGTTGATGGGGGATATCATATCATATGTCCTCTTGTGGGGTGAGAAATGACTCTTGGAGGCCTCGGGGTGCAGTTTCTGTTCTTCAATTATCATTTCTTACTATGTGGTCTAGTTATAGTGCTGTTTTTCTGTGTTGACGAGAAGCATACGTGGGCCAATCTTTTTTATAAAACCCTATGCATATATAAATACAGCATTGTTCATAGCTTTATTTGAAAGATTGGGTTTATACATGACAGTAGTCTAAGTAGATGTGGACTTTACTCAGTATAAGATTCTTTCCTTGGGACAAAATACAATGTATATGATGTAGCTACAATGAAGGAAAGACTCTCTGAATGCTATTTTTATTATCAAATAAAGATTTCCATACAAAGCAGCCACATGATTCCAGTGGTAAAATTAAAGAAGAAATGTGGTGTATTTTGTCTGGATTTTTCTTGCTCTATTTTTGACATTACATTTCACAAAGCAACACCAGCTTTGGGTTTCTGGCCAAATGTTTGTACCTCCTATCTTCGTTCTCTATGTGAGAGTCAGAAGAAGACTCATTCTCCAGGGATTATTAGTATTAATAGAAGCAAATAGTTGTAACTCAGGGTTAGTTATTTAATAGAGAACGAACTGTCTGCAAGAAAACAACAAAGCTCAGAGAATACCAAGGTCTCCATTACAAGTAATTGTT
>JANHFJ010001515.1:50204-63404 GCA_032468195.1 Cerberus rynchops | reverse complement strand
ATGGCTGGCTCAGGAATTCTGGGAGTTGAAGTCCATGAGTCATGAAAGAGCCAAGGTTCCCTACCCCTGTTCTAGAATGAGCAACTAATAGAAGATTTGTGCAGACTTGTAATTATTCAAATAATTGCTCCATAATTGTGAGTTCTCCAGGTCAACTCTGGCACCATATCAATATAAAGCCTGTGCATACATGTTTGTATAATTTCAGAATGGAGCCTTTTACATACATCTTCAATTACCTGCTTGCATTCAGGGCTGTTATCGTTAACATCAAGGACTAATATCTCCACTTCTGTGGCTGCTTGAAATTTTCCATCAGATACCATGACTTTGAGAAGATATTTTTCTGTTTCTTCCCTGTTCAGAGGCTTCTTGGAAAAAACCTGCCATTTCCCATCAACTTCACTGACACCGAATTGTCCCAGAACATCCCCTTCTGATAAGATAGAGAATATATGGTTATGAAAAAAAGAGAGAAGCGTTTCAGGTTTCAAGACAACACAGAGAGGCATATACCTGGAGCCTTCTAGATATTGCGCACCATGTTATGTGTAGAACCAGAAAATTTACTTGCTCTATGGCAAATAATTGATATCATATAGATCATTGATTCTGAGTTAATTCATAACATTTAACCAGGACTGATTATGGTATGCGGTGAAGCAACTATTTTATTATCCTTCACTCTGTGGGTAGGGATAATTTTATAGTAGATACTGACTACAGATTAATTACGAAGATACATAGGAAACTGACTAAAACCATTGTTTAGTATGCTGGACAATGTTTAATCTACACTGACAAGTTGTGAAATGATTTATTTGATATGTTACAGTGAAATGCAATTTTTCTTAGTTCTATTCTGTATCTGTGCTGAGTAAATCACAAATTTTAAAGTGTGCCTCTGTAGTTTATATTTATCATGCAAAGACACATATATTAAGCTGGTTACAGTATACAATTGACATGAGAGTTACCATATATGCATAATTAACTTTTGATCGTTGATCAGAAATTTAATTCAGGACTGGAATTAAAACTACAGGTTCAAAATAATGTAGCTGCATTTGACTAGCAGCAATTATGTTTTAGAGCCAGAGATAAATGTCATACAGTTAAATCACAATGCATTTTAGATCTGAATTTTCCTCATAGCAATTATTTGAGCTTGGTATAGAAGATTTTTATATAAAAAGACACAATAGAAAGTACTCTTTCTAGGAATATTGGCATGTAGCTATTTCTCTATAATTTTAATCACAAAATATCTCCCAATAAGACATATGTTGCATTAAATGGCCATTGTTAATCATGAAAATCAACTTACATTTGCAACTGTAGAGATATCAGCAAGATTAATTTATAGAAAAGGGTGCTTTTCAAAGTTAAGCAAATTTATCCAAAGCGCACTCTCCCCTTTTTATCAAAACCTTAAAAAATATACTTACCAGTGATGTAACACACAATCTGTTTATTTTCTTCTGAAAGATCTTTGTCAATACTATTAAGAATGGTAATTATCTGCCCAGGCTCAGCATTCTCAACAACTGATCCTTTGTAGAATTTTTTGGAGAATTCTGGAGCATTATCATTTTCATCAGTGACAGTGACTTCTACTAGAGTTTGAGAAGAAAGTTGGATCTTCTTTCCATGATCTGAAGCCACAACAAAAAATTTGTAGCTTTTCTGAACTTCACAGTCTAGTTCTTTAAGGGTCATAATCCAGCCATTTTCACTATCAATGGTGAAGAATTCTCTGATGTAGCTTAATTCCGATCCTAGGCTGTAGGTCACTTGCCCATCACTTCCAGTATCCTGGTCGTTAGCAGTTATCTGAATCACAGGAGTCCCTGCTGGCATGTTCTCCATAACAAAAGCTCTGTAAGGATCTGCTTCAAAAATAGGTTTGTTATCATTGACATCTTTTATGTGGATATTTATGGATACTAAAGAGACCAACTTGGTATTCTTATATGAAGAATGAGCCAAGACATCTACCTGGTACCATTTCATTTTTTCATAGTCCATTCCCTTCTGAACAGTCAAGACCCCAGTTTGCTTATCCAAACTGAATATCTCTTCCTCATTACTTTCAGCAGAGGTTCCTTCTACCAGACTGTAGATGATAGGTTCTTTTCCTACAGCTCGAACTAATCCTATTTCTGAACCTTCTGGGAGATCTTCAGATGCTGAGAAGGTATATAATGGCTCAGAAAACCTTGGCAAAGACACTTCCTTTGGAACAACTTGAAGCTTCACTGGGACAACTGAGTGCCAGTGGGGAGGCTTGGCATCTTCAGCTTTGACTCTAAATTTCACTGTTCTGTTTTCTAGACCCTTGAGACTCTCCTTGACTACAACAACACCTGTGACAGTGTTAATCTCAATCACATCTTCTGCAATGACTTCCTCCACTGTATCAACAGAGTAGGTGACATCAGCATTTACTCCTTCATCGGCGTCATAAGCTAAAACTTGAATGACTGGAGATCCCTTTCTCATATTGGACTGGATAGACAAGAGGTATTCAGAAGCTTTGAACTGAGGTGGATTGTCATTTTCATCTGTAAGTATTATTTTGACAGTGCAAAATGCCACCTTTCCTCCCCCATCCTTGGCCATGATTTTAATATAGACAACTCTTTCTGTAGAATTTTCTCTGTCCAGTTTCTGCAATGTTTCAATGTGCCCTTTGTTGTCTATTAGAAACTTCTCCTGACCAAGCTTGTTTATGATGATATAATTTATGGTGCCATAAGCACCATCATCTGGGTCAATAGCTGACAGCTCGATCACTTTAGTTCCTACTTTTGCATTTTCAGCTAATATGGCTTCATAAACATCCTGCTGAAATGCTGGACTATATTTGTTTACGTTAGTTGCGTTGATGTATACTGGCACAGTGGTCTTAAAAACTCCATCTGAAGCAGAAACCCTAAGACTGTAAAACGATTCCAGATTTTTTTTGCAGTGGTTTAGTGTAGAAATGATACCAGAAGTGCTGTCAATTGTGAAATGCCTTTTCTCATTTCCTGAAAGTATCATGTATTTCAGTCTAGGAGTATCTCTGCTGTCAGGATCAAAAGCCTGTACCTTTACAACAACCTGACCGCAGCTGACCATTTTACTCACATTAGCCTGATACTGAAGTTGACTAAATATTGGTGGGTTGTCATTGATATCCAGCATGCTGACTATCACAAGAACTTCACTGCTGAGTGGGGGCAGCCCATGGTCTGTGGCTCTCACTTTAATATGAAATTCAGGGTTCATTTCATAATCTAGACCTCGCGTTGTTGATATTTCTCCAGTGCTGCCATTAATGCTAAAGAACTTTGAGGCATCTGAGCGATCCTCTAAAATCTGATATGAAATGAGTTTGTTCCACCCTGAATCTTGGTCAGTAACCAAGAGCTGAATTACAAGGGTCTGAGCTGGCGCATCTTCTGAGACAGACACAGTATAAACCGTTTGTGAAAATAAAGGAAAATTATCATTAACATCCTCAACATGAACTTCCACAATTGCTTCTGAATAGGAACCTGCTGCTGTTTCTGTAGCTCTGACAGTAAATGTATGTTTTTTATCCGTTTCATAATCCAGTTGGCTTATGGCCATAAGCATGCCAGTCTTGAAATCAATATGGAACAGTCCGAGAATGTCTTTTTCCACAATGTTATATATCAAGCGTAAGCCTTCAGGGCTTCGGGCCTGGAGGTGGAGAATGGGTGTGAAGGGAGGACTGTTTTCAGGCATTTTTGCAGCATAGAAAATACTTTGGAACAGAGGGCTAGTTTTGTTCTTCACCATTATGGTAATCTCTTCTTCAGCATACAAGGGAGGCTCACCGGCATCTTGGGCAGTAACACTCAGTGTGTATTTATTTAAAGTTTGCAAGTCAAATGGTTGTTTGAGTGAGATGTCTCCTGAGTAGTGGTCAATCCAGAAATGTTGGGAGTCTTCTACGAAGGAGTAAAAAATGACTCTGTTATTTCCCAGATCCTGATCTGTTGCAGAAACACTAAAGATAATATCACCTGGCTCAGTGCCAGCCTGTATTGCTATATAATAAGGCAGGTTTTCAAACTGGGGTGGATTATCATTAATATCATCCACTATTATTCTTACAATTGCTTGAGATACCCCTGGTGGATTTCTCATATTTTTTACTTCCACTGCTATTTCATACACATCTTGAATTTCACGATCAAACTTCACGTTCTTGGTCTGTAGTACTCCTGAAGATGGAATTATTCTGAACCACTCTGTGCCATTCAAGAGAGAGTAAAAAAGTGGTTCATTCAGTTGATTCCCAGTAACACCAAGAACAATAATCATCTGAACTTCTGTGGAATTTTCCTTTACTGTGGCTAAATATAAATCTTGATCAAATTTTAAAATGCTGTCCTGCGGCTCAGTGAAGTGTAGTTTGACCAATGTAGTGGCTACGTATAAATCATCTCCAGCTCTAATTGTAAGTTCATGGTAGTTTCCTGCATTAGTATGATTTAGTACAGAGATAACACCCGTTGTTTTGTGGATGAAGAAAGTATTTGTAGGGTTTCCTTCGGCTATACTGTAGATTACTTCAGAGTCTGCATCTTCTGCATTAACTTTTAAAAGTTCCATACCATCATGAATAGGAAGGATCACAGAAAGTTCATAAAAACTTTTGACAAATACTGGAGGACAGTCGTTTATATTTCTGATATAAATGGTGACTTGAACAGGTTTGGAAGCAAACAAAATGGGGCTGCCACTATCATGAACATGGACGTCAAAGTGAAAAACTGTATTTTGTTCATAATCTATATCAGCACAAGTAGTAAGAGTGCCCATATTTTGGTCTATTTTGAAAAAAGTCATGGCTTTTGCCTCCAAAATTTCATAAATCAACAAAGCGTTAGAATCTTGGTCAGCATCCGTTGCATTTATCACTAGCGGTACATTGTTTTCATCCATAACTATGCTACCAAATGGAACATTCTCATCGATCCAACCAATAAAAGAAGGCTTATTAAAGATAGGTAGGTTGTCATTTTGGTCTATGAGATAAACAAACACTGGAACATCCATAAATGATCCTGCCATGTTGGTGCCCCGAATTTTCAGCTGGTAAAATGAAGTCTGTTCAAAATCTAAGCTCTTCTGGGTAGAGATAAGTCCAGATTGATAATTGATAGAAAAGAAGCTGTCTTTATCTCCAGCTTTTATTTCGTAAGTAACAAATGAAGAACTTATAGCCGAAACAAGGATTACTGGAGAGCCAATGACTGCAGATTCACTGATCTCTACAACATATTCTTCTGTAAACTGTGGGGGAGTAGCATCAGAAAGCTTGATATAAATGATCACAGTAGTTGAATCTTTCAGCTGGGGAAATCCCTGATCTTCTGCTTTTACTGTGAGAGTAAATCTTTCTTGCTTGGATTGCTCTAACTTTTGAGAAACTGTAATAATTCCAGATAACTTGTTGATGGAGAAAAAGCCTCCACTATTCCCTGAAAATAAATGAAGAAATCTTAAATGAAAAAGCATAATTTAATTCTACAATGTTTATTGAGTTGAAGTCCACAAGTCTTCAAGTTGCCAAGATTGGAGACCCCTGTACTACATGAATGTACTCATTTCCTTTGAAAGCAAAAACAACAATGCAAGCTGAATATTCTGGCTCTAGCCCTTTGATGATGTCACACTCCCTAAGCTCTCTCTTAAATAAATTAAAGTGTACCAGCTGATGACTTTAGAGACACTGATGCTATCAGAGATGATTGTCTTTAAGCAGGTCTGCTCACTTTCTTACCCTGTTCTCAAAACTGTTCAGCAAACAATTCTGGAAGGCAGAAAAAAAAAATGGCATCACCCTCTGTCAATCCTCCAGTCACTCTGAAAGTAAGCTCCTCACATCTTTCCCTGCTTTACTAATTCCAATGTATCGTTTTCCTCCTTTGCCTTGATTGTTTGTTCCTTTTTGATTGAGCAAAACACTTTGATTTTTCTGCAGCTGAAGATCAGCCATTTACTGGATAATTTACAGAGGAAAGACCATTTCTTCAAAGTGAGCTAATCCATAGCATGAACTCTTAACAGCTGATAGACTCTCTTTTTAACCTGTGGCTACAGTAAAATGTTTATTTTGTATCCCAAATATTACTGGTTTGAAACCTAGCTAGATTTTTTTTGTTCCAAATTCTGGTTTTCTTTCTGAACTTCTCCCTTTTCTATTTATATTATCTATCTATCTATTTATTTATTTCTTATAGTGCATTTCTGCCATTCCATTGACTTTCTGGTCATCTGAAGTCAGTTTTCACCCTCAGCTTTCAGGTAGTTCAATTAACCTATGGACTCTTTGGGGCCTGGAGTGAATGTCTTCTACTCTGAATTTTGTCATATAAGTTCAACTTATGTAGAACTTTAATTTCTCTGTCTCTTACACACCCTTGTGCATTTATGTGTGCATGCATGCACGTGCCCGTGTGCATGCACACACACGCAACATGCAAACACACACACACCCATACACACAAATGCACAGAGTATGTATGTCCAGGAAAATCTGCCCACAGAAAGGAAAGTGACTGGTGTTTGGTTTCCAGATACAGAAATGTGAGAGGGGCATAGAACTAGGGGAAATGATACCAAAGTGACTCAGTCTGTACATGATTTTATGCTTTGAGTCAAGAAGCACCAGCCAAAGATAGGAAGCCCCCAAATATAACACCAAATGTGCCCTTTGGTTCACAAAATGAGTGTTAGGGGTGAGAAGAAGGGATACAACAGAAAGTATTCATGGAGCAGTTGGCTCTAATTTTCTTATTCTATTTAATGTTGCATATATAGTAGATTCAGAACAATATGCTTAGCTGACATATATCACTGATATAGTTAAACACATACACAAAAAAAAATCTTCATAAGGCAGTGTGTGCCTTACCTGCTTCAAAGCAATAGTGGACTTCAGCATTAACACCTTGATCTGGATCCAGGGCACGGACTTGCACAACTTCTGTGCCAATTGGAGCCACATCCAAAATTTCAGCTTTATAATGGAGGCTGGTGAACTGTGGAGGGTGTCTATTACAGCCCTCAATATGAATGACAATTCGGGCAAAGTCTCGCTTGATAGGGACATCCTGGTCTCGTACCTGAACAGCCAATGAATAAACCACAGATATTTTGTTTAAACAATATTACATCATAAATAAGATTTAAGTTTGTGGTATAATTTTGAATGCATTCCTTCTCATTTTATCCACATTTCTTTGTTTTCTTTTTAAAAAAAATTAGATGCAACAAACACACTTTAGAAACCCTGCTGCAATCTGCCCACAGCCCATAAGGTAAGACAGAAGATAATAGAAATTAAATAAATAAATCATTTATTTTCTGCTCCTCACGTACCATCACTGTCAAAATATGAGATGGCATGGATTGAGCATCAAGGACTGATATTGTTACGAGCGTGCCACGGCTTGGGTCTATTTGAAAGCATTTCAGGCTTCTGGGATCTAAACTGCTATGAAGGGTGTAGATCAACCCTTTCCCGTGATCCTGGTCTACTGCACTGACGCCAAGGAATTCTGTCCCAGGGGGCGTGTCTTCTGGAATGCGAGCCTCATAGTGGTACTCCAAAAACTGAGGTGGATGCTGGTTAATGTCAATCACATGGATGTAAGCCTATGAGAAGTGGACAAAAAGCAAGCAGTAGAGAAGATCAGTAATAGACTATGCAAGCCATGAGGGTACAAGTGAAGTGCTGCTTAAGAAAACAACCTTTCTGTTACTTCTTTTCTCCTTTTACCATTCTGATTCTTTTACTATGAACTGAATGATTCAATAGGGTGAAGTCATCATTTCAGAATGAAGACTTGCTGTGGCCAAGTGTGGCCATCTCTCATAGGCCAAATACTGTGTAACTCTTTTAAAATTCTTTTAAGATGGCTTCAGATACACAATTTGTGTGCATGGTCTGTTCCATCATTCCTAAAACATGTGTTGCTATTGTTCACTTTAGAGCCTTCAAATTTCTTCCTTGATATCTATTATCTTGAACAAACGGTTTCAAAAGTGTCTTTGTAAGGAAGCACTATGCAAACAAATCCCCAACGATGACAGTTCCACCTTTTCTGATGTTTACCCTGCTTTTCCTTATTCTCACAGTTCTCATGCTTATTTATGTACAAATTCATGTCACCTTATTTGCTGCTGTGATTTTTATTGATGAATTAATGTAAAGCAGTTCCAAACTGTTAGCGGAAGACGGGAGATGTATCTCCTGGTAAGTCATTTTTATGGTTTGAGAATCTGCACAAGGAATTGCTAACAATACTGTACCTCAATCAAGTATTGCCATGGCAGCTAAATCTAGCTTCTATTGTACTTGTAAGCACCTGGTTGCATAAGAAGATAATAAAATGAGCCTAGAGCAAGTTTCATATTCTGGTGGTCTGGCAGATATCTCAAGATGCCAGATGCTGATATTCGGCTTGTTTTGATGGCACAATATATATTGTAATGATATCAGGACTTCATCCTGAAATGAAATCATCTAGTTTATTACAGCTAGTTACATGTAAATGAAATGGAAACTTAGCCAAACCAGACTGAGTTGGTAATAGTAAAGGAGAAAGAGGAAGAATGAAATTATGCCAGGAAGCAGCAGCTGGTGAAGAAACAAAATGAATATAGAGCAGTGACTGGTTTGGCTGCTTCAATATACTTACGCCGAGGCAAGTATCAAATTAAAGAATACTTGTTTTATGAAATTTATGGAGTTGCCCAACTCAACTAGCATTAGGCATTTATGGTAAAAACAACCAGTAATGCCCCCCAACTCCCCATCATACATCATGACTACACCCAAGTAAAAATAATGGCAACTAGAAAGAATAAGGCCTAATTATATAAGAAACAACCAATGGAAATAAAATTTCCTCCCAGGTTGGGAGGGAAGAGACAGGTCTTCAGGATTTGCTTGAAAGACAACAAGCTTGGGACAGTGTGAATTTAGAGGATATTATTCTAGAGGCAACATTTCAAAGAAAGCACATTTCCTGGGACCCATCTTGGAAAAGGACTTCCTTTCTTCAGTAAAAATCCAAACCCATGATTTTGCAAAGGCAGGTTTACTCCCTATCCAACAATCAATGTTAAAGTAAACAGAGAAAGAAGTTCCTGGGCCTGGAATTGTTATGTTAGCCAAGGTATCGAAACATGACTCTTGGTAGCAGAATAAAGTTCTAAGACATCCAAAATGACAGTGAACTACTACTGAATCCCAGTGGAAAAGTACTCTTGGTATTGATAACCCTCACTTTTCTACATTATATATAATGTTCATAGCCCTTAATAAAGTAATAACCAGACTAGATTATTGCTTAAAGGAGCTAATAATCAGACTAGATCTTTACTTAAAAGATCTACTCTATGCAAGTAAACTTCTATATACTTCAGTCCTCATCTGCCGTGAAAGATGACAACAGTTAGAGATGGAGCTCATGTCTATACTTTCAGCCAGATAAGGCTCTATTGAAGCAGCTTATTGGAACATACATTGGTCATATATGAGGAAAACATATATGAGGAAAACAAGAAACCAGCTCTATACCTCACTTTCCTCAACAGTCAATGGATCTTGGCAGAGTCTGAGATTAGAAGTGGATTTGTAGATTTGCAATCCTTTTGGATTTCCAATCATCAATTATTGAAATAGAGATTTGGGAAATAATCTCCGAGTGAAGATATCCCTCTGTTGTTTATTTGGCTCACTAAATGACCAATAGTAATTTAAACCCTTCTTCCCCAAATGCAATCATATTGTAGACAATACTTTGTTCACCGGTTCTAATCCCCCAGAGAATGAGAACTGGGTAAATTGATTGTTTTAGAGAAAGTTTAAGCCTAAACTTGAGGTGATAATTTATTTGGCATTTGAATATCTAGTACTTTTCTAAAACAGATGTTACAGTGAGCACTATCTACAGACCATTATGAAAATGTTGTTCATATCACTGAACTGGACTTTGAATTAGACTTTGTGGCACTGACCTGTGTCTTAATGATTCTTGATCCATCTGTGACTTCTATGGTGAGATTGTAGTTTGATCTTTCCTTTGCATCTAGAGTTCTTGCAATAACAATGCTGCCAGTGCTCTTCTCAATGTCAAAATTCATAGCAACATCACCACCTTAAAAGAGAGGGACGACTTTAGAAATAAATAATTATGATGGAGGCTAGATGTCTGAACATCCTCCTTTCCTGGGGAGGACCAGGAGGAAAATAATCCTTGCTGTTGGCAGCATTTGTAACAAGCTCACTCATGGAGTTTGATTAGAAACATTTAGAGGGAGGAAACAGAATGGCATAAAAGTTGGGTGGGGAATCTCTGTGAAAGATTTCTATTGTCGCCACTGATCTTTGTTTATTTACTTTATATACAGTATTGACTTAAGAAGGTAATGTCTACTTGTAATGCAATGTTACTTAAGGTAAAGGGAGGAGATTGACATCAACCAGTGAAAGACAGGAAAGCAGGGAATATTGGGGCAAATTGGCAGAGAGAAGTTATGTTCTGGCTCCACTTCAAGGTGCAATGCCTAAGCCAGTTCCGCTCTCTTACTTATGACCTGTTGAGGCTTGCCCTGTTTCCTCGAGGACTTTTTCAGTCCATCCTTCTGCTCACTTCCTTTTTTTGTAATTCTTTAATAGATGATACTGGGTTCTCTTTGTGCCTATGTGTTTGTGTGCATGCATGTGTGTGTGCACATAAATGGGTGTGTGGTGTGCAGAGAATCTGTCCGATGACGGGTCATTGGTGCTCTCTGAGCTTGGTTGTTTCCTTGCAGATGTTTCATTACTCAAAGTAGGCAACATCTGACTGACTTATTTCTGAATTTCCCCAGTATTAGGAAGCATTTGATTTTCCTATTCTTAATCAAACTGAGACAAGAACCCAAATTCTATGCATCCAAGAGCAAAGTTGCAGCAGTAGAATAAAGCTGAAGGACAGCTTGAAGAATTACTATCAACTGCCCTATGGAGGGATTCCTGAAGAGACAGAGAGGGGGAAGAAGACATCCCACTAAACACCCCCCATGACAGAAATAGGACAGTATAAGCGGTCTTTCTTGATCATGAACATGACCTTACTTTAAAAAAAATGGTGTGTATGTGTGTGTGGAGAAGTGCATAGCCTCTAAGTTTAAAAAAATGTACTTCACATGGAATGTGCTAAGTACTGTACAGAAAATAATGGGTGTGGGGAGAGAAAACAGTCATAATCAATGATTGTCTATTAGACTCACAAATGCATATATAATTCAACAACCATGGAAACGTAATGCATAGGGGAGTAATTGTTTTGAATGCTGAGAAAGAAATAGGCACCTCCCCTGCAAAATGTCTTTGCTTCTTTAGTAATGAATATTACAGAACATTGTAACGTAAAGCTGGGGTATGTGGAAGACCAATGATAGGATTGACTATATGCTCCAACGTTTGGGTGCCAAGGACCAGGTTCAATGGAGGACAGTTTTTCCATGGACCAGAATGGTGGTGGCTTCACCGGCTCCCTGGATTGCATGTATGGCTTCATATGCTTGTACAGACCAGTTCTCGACAGGTCACAAACTGGTGGTGATCTGTGGACTGGGAGTTGGGGACTCCTACTATAGAGAACAAAGGAGATGCGGTAGTTCAGTGGCTAAAATGCTGAGCTTGTTGATCAGGAAGGTTGGCAGTTCAAATCCCTAACGCTGCGTAATGGAGTAAGCTCCTGTTACTTGCTCCAGCTTCTGCCAACCTAGCAGTTTGAAAGCATGTAAAAAATGCAAGTAGAAAAATAGGGACCATCTTGGTGAGAAGGTAATAGCGCTCCATGCACCTTTGGTGTTTAGTCATGCCAGCCACATGACCATGGAGTCGTCATCAGACAGCCCTGGCTCTTTAGCTTAGAAACGGAAATGAGCACCACCCCCTAGAGTTGGGAACGACTAGCATGTATGTGCGAGGGGAACCTTTACCTTTACCTTACTATAGAGAATGCTTTATTCTATATACTAAATATACATATACTTTAAAATTCCTATCTCTACACCATGACACAATTTAATTATAAAGTTTCTTACATTCATTTTATGTTGGGAGAAGAGATCATCCCATGAATGTTGACTTAGTTTTTACCAGATGCATAGAATTGTTTCCTTGACTGTATTTAATTCTACAATTTGTATTTTCTTTCCAGATTCTAAAAAAACAAAAATAATATACAAACCAGTCTAATTTATTTAGTGTAGAACTACTTGAAACTGTTATGTTTTTAAAAGTTTGGTCTCAGTCTAGAAATCTTCTTACAAAACTACTTATTTATCCTTATCTCAAAAGTGAAGTCACCTCATGTTTAGTAAATGAAGTTAAGTAATTCATTTTACTATTGTTATCAACTCCATGGCTCAAGTTGGGCGGTGATTAGTGATAAAACCATATTGTAGCTTTTTAGACAAAAATTTGATCCCTGGTTTTTCCATTATACTGCATATGTTATATGCTATTTTATGTCCCTGGAAGATTCAATGATCATACTTGCTGAAAATAGATATTCTGGTGAAAGAAAATTATAGGATAAGTCCTTAAGTATCCACTTCACAATTAAAGGCCAAGAAAACACCATATTCCCCTTAAGTGTGGCCCATGGCTACCAAAACATTGCCCATCCCTATACTATACAAATGAATTTTACATTTTGTTTCAGTATTTCCTGCATAACCTCATGGCATTTACTGAAATCAGATACAGCCCAGCTTCTAATTTTCATCCACAATGACAAAATAATTCTTCTGCAATGGGAACATTGTTGGTCAATTACAGCCTTTTCCAACCTGGCTCCTTTTAATTGTGTTGGGACTGCCTACTGCCTAAGGATTCTGGGTGGCAGCTGCCTCAACATGCTGGACTAGTAATCATAGATGGCTATCCCACAGATTTTGGGTAAAACTCAGATCACTGTTAGAGTACCAAGTTCTTAATTTTTTTAAAATAATTAATCACTATCTAGTGAAAAAGAGATCTTTGTTGATAACAAAATTATGCACCAGAAGACGTAAAGCAAACAATTCCCACTGATCAATACAGTGAGCCCTCGCTACTTCGCGGTTCGACCATCGCGGATTCACGACTTCGCGGACTTTTTTCATTACGTA
>JANHFJ010001510.1:48058-58209 GCA_032468195.1 Cerberus rynchops | reverse complement strand
TTTCCACTACTGTAGTTCCAGTAAGATCAAACTATATTGGAACTGCTATAGTTTCAACTCAAGATCAAACTATTATCAAGAAATTGAGACTCCCATCTATTTTAAACAAAATTTGAACCTAGTTATTTCTACTAGGTGACAAACACTAGGTGACATATTATTGTGCCTTCATTATAGTAATTATTAATTTATTTATTTGCCCCGTGTGTGTGTGTGTGTGTGTGTGTGTGTGTGTGTGTGTGTGTGTAATGTCACTAGTTCTGGCAAAGTCAGAAGCAAGGAATCTAAAACTGGATGTGTTGGTTGTAATTAGAAGGTAACTACTTCTTCTTACCCAAAATGGATGGCCTCAAACCCATTACACTACCTGGGCAAAAGACAAAAAAAAATGCATGAATTAAACCTAACATTCTTTAGATGTCTTTTGTTTCTATTTTATCTTAGGTAATATATTGGATTTTTTTCTTAATGTCTTTCCTAATTTATCAGAGATTTGCATCTTTGAATCATGACCTGCATGGCTTCTTTTTGTAGCAATAACAGAGAGAAGCCTAACAGGCAGTGACATTGATTCCCTAACTTGATTTCAATTAACATGGTTAAGAGTACTGTAGGCTACCCAGAGAATTAATGAGAATCTAAGACTTGTTTAATAGGTCATCATTTATAATCTAAGGCTTATAATGAGAATAAATCCTTTAAAATAAGAGATTCACATCTAAAAACCATTTGGTGCTAGATATCATTGAATTCTCTTGATCAATAAGTTGACCGTTTAAAAAAGATGAGACAAAAGTGCTCTCGATGCTTCTTCCATGCAGCGCCTTTCATTAAACAACTTTTTATTTGAAAAGGCAGACTGCAGATGAAGCTATTGACACGTGTGTTTCTCTCTTGAATAATAAAAACCACAGCTTGGAAAACATTACATTCAGCATGCCCTGAATCATTCTGTGTGACAATTACATCTGGGGTAATTTCAATTTTAATACCTCACTGCAAGTGAAAATTGCAGCATGCAGCCCTAAAAATGCTGTAATAATGAAAACAGACCCACTAAGAGCCACTTATGCTACCTCAGGCTGTCACTGGATGGATATTTTCTGCTGCTTGTGGTATTTCATAGGTCACCACATTTCCAACACATTTTTTTAAAAATAAAACCAATAAAAATCCTACTTCCTTCTATCCTCTCTTTCTCCTCCTCTACTCCCAATGCTTTGTTATTACTTTTTTTAAGAGATGCATTTTCAGCATGCAACATCCTACATTGGGTTTTATGGCTAGAAATGCTACTGAAATATAAAGAACACTGCATTTTTAGGACTGGGGATAGTCACTATAATAACATTAAACACTGGAAGATAGGGAAGATTGCAGACACCAATGCTTTTGGATAATGAGAAAATGGGTTTGTTTGTATCCTTCCCGTTTCATGCTCTTCATGCTATATGTGGATCAGCCACAATTATTTATTAATCTGTATCCCTTTCTGCATTTGCAATGCAATTCCCAACTAAAGAAAAGTCCTAATAAAATGAATGCCTAGATAAAACAAAAACACTTTACAAAAGGGAAAATAGCTTGGAAAACAATATATGCCACAATACAACCAAGGTTATAAATAACTTTTACATGTAAAATAAGATCACAGTTGGTCCCAGTAATTTCAGTATTCTTGGAGATGAGAACATGTATTTCTATAATGGTCAGATTTAATTAAAATTGCAGCAAAGAACTGTGTCTCTCAATGTGGCCAGTAAATAGCATTTGGAAAGTACAGAGAGGACAGGAGTACAATAGCATCTCTCACTAGTACACAATCCAGACACTAGAGGGAAACATTTCTGGGATATCAGGTATAACGCTAAGGAAAAGCAGCCACTAATCTCCCTATCCTCCACGAATTCATCACATTCCTCTTTAAAACATCCATTAAGATATTGGACATTACTGTCAACATGCCAACTGACGAAGTCTCCCAGCTGCCAGGGCCTCCTCTTACACTGCTGGCTGTTCAGTTTTCTCCAGCCATCCCTTCAAACAGGTTACCACTGTCTGGGTGCCAAAATCACACCTGTCCCACAGCTGGGGTCTTTTTCACCAGGGCCATCTACTCTCCTTTACATTCCAGCCCGGACATCTTCTGGACATCTTTTTCTCTTCACAGCTTTTCCGGAGGTAGCCGGACAGGCTGCAAGAGCCCATGCCTCCTTTGTCATTTTTAAATTTGGTCACATTCATCACATTCCTCTTTAAAACAATCATTAAGATGATGGTCATTACTGTCAATGTTCCAATTGACCTAACCCCCTCCCACAGCCTTCTCCGGTGCTGCTGGCTTTTTCTCTGACCATCCCTTCAAACGTATCACCACCATCTGGTTGCCCTCATCTTTGCCAAAATGATGTACTCAATAAAGTTTTGCATTAAGAGATTGGATCATTTCAGCCATGCTTGCTTTGGTTGGGTTCGTGAGCCGGAATGTTGACACATTACTATAACTGGTGCAAGACCAGTTCCACAATTTATGCATTGTAAGTCTCCACATAAAAAGAGAGGACATCTGGTTTATTTTATTTCACATGAGGAACACTTTTGCAGGTCTTTGTTGATGGTTAAGAAAGATCCCCCCAAGCTAAAATAATAAAAAAAACTGAAAAGATACAGGTGCCTTTGCTGCTAGAAGCCAGGGGAAGAGGTAGGAAGTGGCAGATTGCAGCGTAGGCTTGAAATAGTCTAAGCAACGTTATTATGAAAGTATCTTTACACTCACAATAATTTATATTCCCAAAATAGATGCATCTTTATATAACTTTTTATTTCAAGTCACCTCTCATTAGCAAAAGGGGAAGAAAAGTAATACTTTAACTGAAATTTACTAATTAAACAACATGCAATATTTATCCAGCATTATAATTGAACTGGCCTGATGAGCAAGCTAACATCAAATAAGAAACCTTTTAGGAACATTTCCTTTGGTACAAAGTTTCTGTCTACTTTCTTATTCAATGTAATAGTTGGGGTTGGCAAAGGAGCATCTATTGGTGGCAACTGAGAGAACACGCACATAGTCTGTTCATCTTGGATGCTATTTTGATGCTCTTGTATGCCGGTGTGGCTCATTATTCCATTATTGTTTTAGTTCTTTTGTGGGTGGTTCAGTTTCCAAGACAGGCAAATTACATTTGTCTCATTGCATTTTTAATCTCTTTCTTTCCCCTTTGGTCTCCATGCTTTCCTAGCAGGTCAGATTTTCTGGATGCACATCCTGAAGTTCCAAATACAATGAATTACCTTAACTTTTAAAAAGTGATTAGTATCATTCTTCCTTTTCTCTTGCTGCCTGCCCCTTTGCTTTTTTCCTACTCATTATTTTTTAATTGCTTCAACAACACCTGCTTGCCAGCAGCTCTTCCTCTGAATTTTTTAGCATTCTTTGTATATGTATCCAACTTTCCATAAGCCAGCCAGGATCATACAAAAGTACTCTCTGCATATTCATTCCAAATAGGCATCCACCTCTGCAGAGTCATGTCAGAAAAATCCTTCCAAGAGCTGCAAGTAAATATCTTTATTTACCTAAATTGATGTGCTCAATTTCATCCTCCAATCAAAAGATATCTATATATCAATGACAGGTAACAGAGATGGACACCTGTATGGCCCACTTCCCTAAAACAAATTCTAGACTCCAAGGTTAAGCCAATTAGACAGTGCCTATCAATTCTTGTGGGTTTTGTTCTATTCTTTCAACAGGCCTGAATTCAAAGACTCAGAGAGCTCCAAATCATATAGGAAGACTTGGAAAAGCTTTTGTTTATTCTGAATGAAAAATGATTCAATGCTGATCTTGGAAAATAGACACAAGCAGCAGCCCACTCCACTTTCATTTTAAAGGCAACAGTACAATTAGTTTGAGCAGTGTTCTTCAAACTTGGCAACTTTAAGACATGTAGACTTCAATTTCCAGAACCGTCTAGCCTGCCATAAAAACTGAGTTAGAGAGTCAACGTGGAACTGAATATAGTAATAGATGACCCTTTTCCATCATGAAGCAAATGACAGTTGATTGATAGAGAAAAGGGAACACATCTTTAAATAGCTTTTACAATTTTTACTATTATAAGATGTAGTAAAATTCACTGGCTTTAAAAGGAACAAAAGATTGGAATATAAGGGTATCACCAGCACTAGAATCAGCATCCTTTTGAACACCATTAGCTGGGGAGCAACAATCAAGAAAGCTATGGGTTCATGTTCTACTCAGGAGTTTGCCAAGAACCATCTGGGAGACCTAATGCGAAGGCCGTATGCTGAGCTAGATAAGACTCTGGTTTAATCATCCAGCTGGTCTTTACTTAGATTCTTGTATCCAAGTATAAATCATGTTGCATTAGAAGTAAGAACAAAACTTTATTTCATGTATCCTGTGGAGAGCTGTTTTTTAATTTAGGTGTATATACATAAGATTCACATTTGTTTTTTTTATAAAGAAATGTTTTTTTAAAAAACTGCTTTGATTAAATTTTGATTGAAACACTATAAATGCTCCTTAATTAATCACATAAACTACTGGTTTGGGCCCATATATTGCTAGTACCCATTTGTGAATATTGTAATAATGTGATTTAAATTAAAGAGAGCTAATGTGGAATAGGGAACATATGGTTCAATTGCTTTGAATTAAGGCAAAAAAAAATCCCAGACCTATGTAAAATAACAATTTAAGCCTAACATTCAATGCCATTTCTCTGAGAACTCACTTCAGCCTTTAAAATTATGTTTGTAGGTGTTTAGTGTCTTTCTTAAAGGTCTGATATCTGAAAGAAGTAGAATTTAACAGAATAGCAGGGAATATGCATAATGGAATATAGGTAAGGATCAGATGACATGCCAGTTAAATATAAACAAACTGACCTGCAGAAATAATGTAAAGAGAGATTCAAAAGAAAATAAGGGGGATTTTAAAAAACTTTTCTCCACATGAAAGCAAAATCAAATGTTAGCCATTGGAGAATGGAAAGTGGCATGGAACTGGAACATTAACACTTTCTAAAGGCCTGGTGGAATATAAACCAATACAAGAGAACTGGAGTATCGTATTTTATACTTTATCCTGAGCTTTTTAGGACTTCTCCTGGTTACATGTCACATTTTCCTACTGTTTGATTCTGGGAAGAAGAGGCTTGACATGATGTTTAAAGTGACAACAGCTCTTTATTTATAGCACAAGCGTAACAAGAACGATTTACAGGCACTTTGACAGCTTCTTATAGTTTTTCTAACAGCGCGCCTTAGCCAATCAGAGAGCAGGGTTCTCCCGCTCTCTGATTCTCGGCGGCCAGACTTGCTGTCTCCCCTATACCATATATGGGTATAGAACACCTACCATGAAAATCTCTTGTGTCAACAACACACAGCAGCTGTACAATGTTGATTGGCCAGATGAAATATGCCCTAGTTTGGCAAGCATTTTATCTAGCAATATGCAGGTCTTATGTTCAAGGTTAAATACATTTTCCTAACCTGCCTTTATAGTTTTGAATGGGAGGTGTGAGGGTGAGAGGGACATTTGCAACTGAATGCTTTGGGAACACAATGATCTTATGCCTCTTCCATTGTTTTAATCAATACTGCACTGTACATGCATATTTAAAAAAAAATAAAACAAAAAAGGATGCAGTCAGTGAGTTATAGTATTGCTGCTGTTTAATGCAGATTGACTGCCAACAATATGCCAAACATTTTTTGTTACAGGATATGCAGAAAGGTGAGGCAGAAATTATATTCTGCATAAATCCTAGACATCTCTCTTAGGTAAGAAGCAGAAACAATTTAAGGTGGCATTTCAAAGCCCTTGTGCCAACAATATATTCAACATCTTAATTTTATCTTATTTTAGAGAATGACAAAAGCTACGTAATCAGAAATATCTACAACAGCATAGAAAGCAGTATTTTGCACTTCTCAGCAATGATTAGGAGAAGTGCCTTCTCTCTATAGCCCTTGCCCTCTGGAACATTTTCCCCTCAGAGTTGAGGGTGATTCTGACCATGTTAGCCTTTTGAAGGCCTGGCTTTGTTCCCAGGACTGGGCCTCCATTTCCTGACTATATTGACATCTATGATGACATTTTTTGTCAGCTGACATACAGAATAGAATAGAATAAAATTATATGTAATTGTTTTTATTGTTTTACTGGATTGGTTGCTTGAGATAATCAGGAATGGAACAGAACAGAACAATAGTTCTACCATGTTATCCCGTCTTTCGATTTACAATTAGAATCATTTTTCTATGATTATATTACACAAAATTGTTCCCACTGATCATCTAAAAGTTACTGCAAAAACATTACTACAGACCTCATTTAACAGGTACATACTTCACAGTTTTATTTTTCAAGCACATGCCCTTCTGAATTTTGCTTAGGAGTCATTTCGACTTGGGTTGCTTACATTTTTAACATGACTACTCATTCCTTCCACCTCTGATCTCAAAACAGTCTGAATGAACCTCCTGTCTCTTCTGTTTTCACAACCACTCAGGAACTTAGAAGAGGTCAAGAGACAAAGACTGACTTTAAAACATCTAATAAGTTCATGACCTGCTGAGGAAATTAAGCATTTTTTTTCTGTCTAATTATAATAGATATACATTTGGATAAAGCAAAATGGATACAACGGCAATAATAATAGCAACACTGATATTATTTTTCTTTTATTTACACAGAGTTCTTTATCAGAATTATCAGATTATCAGAAAAAAACAGTCTTAATAATCCTTCAACAATAAAACAAACAATGCAGAAAACAAAATAAAAAACAGGTGTAATTTTTAAGAAGTAAAACAATACAACAGGCAATCTATGGGTACTTTCAGTCAACAATGCTTTCTATTTCTCAATTAATGCTACCAATCTGTTCAGCAAAAAAATCTACAGTTACATGGAAGGCAAGAACTAGCTCTTTCCATAATTATTTCATCATCTACAGCAGTGGCCCCCAACCTTTTGGACTCCATGGAGTCCAAAAATTTTTCCGTGGATATTTTCCGTGGACTGGAAGGGGCGTGGTTTTACAGGCTACCTACATCCTGCAGATGAGGCTTTGCTTGTTTGCGCAGCTTAGTTTCTGGCATGCTGCAGTCCTGTCCACAGACTGGGGGTTGGGAACCGCTGATTTAGAGATCATCCAGACATTTGCAGCCCAAATTTAGTTGCTTTGAATTTTACCTAACTTTTCAATTAGCCTTTCAAAATGGATTCTGCCATTTTTTTATCAGGATGAAATGATATAGGAATGAAAACCAACTTATTTATGGTCTCAGATACAAATATTTAGTGTCTATCTCCAGACAGGTATTTAACTTCTTCATAATGAAAATAAATTATTCTCATCTGTCTAGCTACCATCAGCCCTTGCTTCAACCTACATCACCCATGTCCATTGCATTTTCTGCTTGTTTACGAAGATAATCTGGGCTAGTCAGGGCATTAGAAATTTGAAAGCAGCAATATTAGAAACAAGATGTATGTTCAGTTTCATATACGTTTATTTAATTTTACAAATTGTGTCAAATTCCTAATAAGGTTTCTATAATTAAACATCTTAATCCACTCTGTCTACCAATACAGGAAAGAGAAGAATTTTACAGGATCTCATTACTTTCATCAAAACACGGGAAGCAATTTCATAATGTTGCATCTCTTGCAATCCCAACAAAATGTTGTGTTGCACAGAAAATGGTGATGCTTGACACACTGCTATACTTTATAGACATCACTGACAAGCACATACATCATATATAATCAGGCAAAATTACAAAACAAACCTTATTGTGATACTGTAATTAAGATATTAAACCAAAACATTTATTGTGATATTGTAATTAAGATATTAGACCAAAACATTACATTTTGTATCTCTACTTAATCCTGTAATTTAGTGATTGACTTTATAGTATCTGCCCAAATGTTAGGTCAGAATAAAATGAAGGGGGTGAAAATAAAGGTATTATAAATAATAAATACACATTTACATTGCTAATCCCAGTTGTAGGAATGATCCACAGTGTGAATACATCATACTACACTTAAGCCATAAGATAGCAAGGTTTAATGGTAGGATTTCAAAAAATACTGTATAACTGGCTTTGTCTCTGAGCCATAATTTCTCACCTGTTCTAGACAGAATTCCACTGGGATTTCTAGACAGACAGACAGACAAACCAAATGGTTTATGAATACTTCTACAATTCTGAAGTCTCTTGTCTACTGCTGAAACCCCAATAAGCTCTTTTCCAATTGCAATCAAGTACAACTAGAATGAGCTATTTGTAACAAAGAAGGCAATCTGTGATTAGATTGTACATCTTTAACTCTGTTCCCAGAAGATAGCATCCTATCATTTGAATTAAACAGCTATAAATTCTAAGGAATATCATTTGAATTTTAAACAATTGTTCCTGTATTACATGCCACATTAAACACATTCACTAGTTTTTAAAAAGGTGCTAATTTTTTTTATTTGAACACTATGAAAGAAAGCAGCCAAGGAACTACAATTTCTTGACAAAAGATTACAATACTGTTGCAGACAAAATTAACATTTCTGATTTATTGTAGCAATTCATTTTGATATATTTTATATGCATACTGGCCCCAAGATCTCCAAAAGGTCTGACATACCCATTTAAACATAACATAGCCTGGGGAGTTGGGAGAAGAATTGAACAGAAAAAGTATATAAAAATTGAGAGAGAATCATATTGGGCTCAAATGCCTATGTGCTCACATTAGAAGTCTCCTGAACTGACCCACTCGATATTTGGGATTCTGTGAATCCAGTACTTCAGTGACATCTCCCACGTTTCAAAGCCTTCTCTTTTGCTGAGAAGCCTCTGATGAAGAGTATGTTCTACCCATCCATTTCGGCATTAGCAATGAGTGCTTTATTTATCTCCTCCCAATAATAATGTATGATAGAGAAGGATGCCTGTTGGGTCTCTGTATGAGATTTACAGCTCTTGACTTTATTCTTCATGCAAGAGACTCACCCACAAAGGTGATTTTTTTCAAGCTAATCAATTTTTATTCTAAATTTCAAAAGAAAAATAAATAGATTCTGATTCAAACTCAGTAACATGTGGCTCAAGATATGTGTTTTGGCACTTTCTACCTGAATGGCACCATGATGTGCACTGGTATTCCCCAACCTGTTTGTTTCTAGATTGCTTGCATTTTACAATTTATATCCTGTCTGACCAGTATCACATTGCCTCAGATTGAGGGCAATTTTTGGTACAAAGCCTTTAATGGAGACTTGCAAAGAATGCAGTCAAACCAAACAAGGAATCCTTAGCATTAAAAGAGAACATTTACACAAGAAAACAATATGCTAAGACACCGTTTATTTTTTCTTGCCAATCAGCTACAGAAATGAAACCTATGGACTTTGTTTGAAGGAATCTGGTAATCTGAAAATTTAATTAACTTTTGGTAATTTAGGAAGATATAGAAGTGCCTCATAAACTTAAGAAGTAGATCTTTCCTTCTCTTTTTTGTCCTATGGCGCAAAAATTCACCGTCCAGTCCTTTTCCCCATCCCACCCAGTCCTGGCTCCCAATGAGACTGTAGTAGAACTAGGGAGTGAGAGAATCTAGCCCTCTTTGCCAGGTGGGAACTTCAGCTGGGACCCCAGTTCAGATGGGAGATATACACAGAGCTATACTTGCCCCATAAATTTCATCTAATATCATTTCTTTCAAAATAAATAATTTAGACATTTTTGTTATATTAAATTCACTGAATAGATGTTTTCTTGATCTTGACTGAAAAGATTGAGAGAAGATACAGTGAGATCAAGAAACAATTAAGTTAACCACAGGCTAAGACTGAAGCAAATGGGAAACTAATGGCAACTCTAATTGCTAAAATAACTAAAGAATAACTGAAGAGCTGGTGTCCTGCCAAAAAGCCTTGGACCACATCCAAGGTCAAGAAAGTAGGAAAAAATGTTCACCCTCTTATCAGCTGCATAAAGAAGCTTAAATAGAAACTATTACAAATGTTTTTAATAATAATAATAATAATAATAATAATAATAATAATAATAATAATAATAATAATAATAATAATAATAATAAT
>JANHFJ010001507.1:172185-182844 GCA_032468195.1 Cerberus rynchops | reverse complement strand
AATCATAGACTTTTAACGTTATTACGTGGTTTATATACATTAACTATATTATATATTTTATATGCAGCTGAAAACAATTTCTCTTCACTCAGTGAGGTCCAGGTAAGCCAAAAGGTTGGACACCTGTGTTTTAGAACATTTCCCAGTCCTTTGGATTTCCTTATATTGAGGATTTCTCTAGTTGAGAATCTTCCTAGTAATTTATTGAAATTTATTCTCCTGAAATCTGGTGTAGAGGTAAAATTATGTCCCAGTTATTCTTCCTTCGGTATCTAACTTCATGCTTACATCATTACTTCTTCCAAAATTTTGCATTGATTCTATTTCTTCAAATGGTTCTTCTCTATAATTAGGATCATTTTTAAATTAAATTTAAAGGTCTATCTTGCAATTCAAGGTAGCTGTAGAAGTAAAAGAGCCAAAAAGCAATCAAGAAACAACAGCAATAATAATTCAGCAACTTTCCCCTTCTTTGGCTCTTCCTCTTTGTTCACTCAGTCAGCCTAATATTTTCACTCTGGAAATAGGTGTGCGATTCATAATAGTTCTCAACTATATTGTTCTCATTTATGCTCTCAAAATAAATGCTAAATCAGAAAGTTTCAGAAACTTTTACAAGTAGTCCTCAGTTAACAGTGATAATTGGGATGGGGAATTCCGTCACTAAGTAACATGTTTCTAAAGCATGATGTCACAAAGCCACACTGACTTTCAACACCAGTTGTGGTTATTATGCAAATCCCACAAATCATTAAGTGTGATGTCTTGTGATTTTCATTTCTGGACTCCTGTCAGCTTCTCCCATTAACTTTGCTTGTGTGAAGTTTCATTGGAAGGAAAAATATATTTGTGGAGCACCAACTACTGGCATGATGCAAACTGTACTCTGCAGAAAGGGCTGCTTATTTATATTTTTGTTTAAAAACTAAAAATACTAGGGCACCCAGGAGAAACTGTCTTACTTTTTGAAGGGAAGGAACCTGCATATCACTAGTAAGATCTCACTCTCTATATCAAAGGCCATTTTGAAGAGGTCAGAATATTTAGATCAGATTGGGGTTAACTGTAGCTGTGAAGACTTACTGTGAACATGTCCTATTGTTTTCTGTGCATTTGCTTATATATTTATATTAGTTTTATATTTTTAATATGGTCAAATGAGTAAAGTTTGTGGGTATAATTTTGATTTTTTTTAAAAAGCCTGTTTCTTTTTCATGCATTATGTTAAATAGGGTTCTGGCCTGAACAGTCAAGATTTTTATTCTGCAAAGCTCAATATATGAGAAAGGCCACCCTTTGATTCACCATCTTTAATAATAATAGGCAGATCATAGCCACAATTAAAATCTTCAGAGTAGAAATAGTGGATTGTCTCGTCTCTGACACAAACTCAGTGGCTGTCCCAGTTAGAGAACTGGACCAATAAAAATCTCTAAGGTTCCTAATCTTACATTTATGTTTTCTGGAAGGGAGGTTCAAAGGTATATTTATACAAGATTATTTATGCTAAAATACAGTGCCTTGGAAATCAATAGTACATGACCTATTTTATTGTCCATTGTATTTAAACTGTCATTAAGACTTAATTAGATCTCTTAACAACCATACATAGGAAAACAGATCCCTATTTTCTTCTGTCTTGGCAGTTACCTTAAATATGATTTTCGGGAGAACTCAAAACTCTGCTGTTCATCACAAAATAATTTGGTTTTTCCTATTTAGAATCCTATTTAATTTCAGGGAAGAATTTTAAACAGTATTGAATAACAATTAGTTATAGTTAACAAATTTATCTTCATTTATTGATGCTTATCTTCCAAGAATACTATAAAAGAAACTGTTAATCCTACAGGGCAGATCAGGTGAAGAAACGAATGCTGAATAGACCAAAAACAAATGCTTTATATGAATTGCATTTAATTAAAATTAAAGTATTTTACTACTTTTGTTTTTACATAGTAAGCTGTTTAAGAATCTTAGCACTAAATAATTTCAGCATATTTTGAATTTGCTTAAATGTTATAATTTTATAATATTCAATGTTATTTTTATTCTAATTGCCTTAAAACTATACTCAGTTGTGCTTACCATAATAATATTAACCAGTGAATTAAGAATACATTTCTGTAGCTGTTAATGAATTTGTGCACTGTCAACTATAATTATACCAGATACTGTAGTAAGATGACCCAGGGTGGATGGGACAATTTTGTATCACCCTGTTGCTTTCAGATACCAACCCTGATCAATATACCACATTATAAGGTTCTGTGCAGTAGTACTCAAAATTTCTCTGATAAATTATCTGTTTTTGGGCCTCTATAAACTAAATTTAATGAGCATTTAGTTCTGCCACATTATAGTGCCTTGAGTTGATATAGCTTTCCACAAATTATTTATACTTCCCTACATCTATCTAAAGCTTCTACCCCTTCTTTTAGATTCTGTTAGATTCTTGCTTTAAATTTTTAATCAAGGTATCTTTTGGGGTTTTTTATTTTAGTTTTGATGTATGTTTTTGATTCTATATGCTTTTAATGACTGTACCCCACCTTCTTTATGCTAGACCATGACTGCAATAACATTTTGATTGATTAGCTGATTGATTGTAGTAAGATACATTTTATACATATATATAATTTGAATTTATTTTCTGATGTCTTGTCCATTAGGAAAAGCAACAATGACCTCTTGGCATGGGATCCACTCTTTAGAAATTCTGGTGATTCATCTTCCCTGACCTCAACAATGTCATCTTCTTCATCTGGTAATATTTTAATCAATGAAAAATTGAAATTATGCTTGCTTTTTAAATAAACAATTATACTTAATGTGTGCTATGTAAAAGTATTATAAAATATACTAATGTAGTCATTCAAATACGTACTTTTTCATGATTGCATAGTTATTTAGAAGAGTAAGATAATTCTAGGACTCTTTACACTTTATATAACTTCTAAACATGCTATTCTGTCTTTTTAAAGCTGTCTTTTGATAAAAGCTCTTGCAAATGCCATAGTGCTATCAAATATTATTTCAGATGCACAGTAAACTTCATGAATTGTTATTTATTTAGCATGTGGCATACATTATCAGGGATGGAATGGAACAACTTGGTATGGTCAGCTAGAGGGGAGAGCCAGGGTGGTGGGTGAGCAAGTGGGTGGGCAGAGTGCAGAGCAGCGGTTGTGGGCTTCCCCTTTTCACACTACACACTGCTGCCGCTGTGTTGAGTTCTGAGCCATTAAGTGGTGGGCAGGGCAGATGGGGAAGAAATGGTGGGCAGGCACGTCCCATTTTCACATCCACTGCTGCCAAACTGCCCAAACACCACCATCACTGCTGAATAGCCTGCAGCAGTAGCAAGGGTTGTGAAAATGGACTGTGCCCAGCCTCCACCCCCTCCCTGCCATCCACCACACTGCCAAATGGTCCAAAAACCATTGCCACCACCAGACAGCCTGGTATGAAAATGGGAAGCTCTCTTGGCTTTTTCCTCCAGCTACCGTGGCAAGTTGTTTTTGTGGCGAATTGGCTGTGTTGAGTTATCTTGCAACGACTTAGTGGTGAGTTAACAGAGGAAACTTGGCAATGGTGAGTAGGCTACGCAGAGTTGGTCATGCTGAGTTGTCCTAGATCCGTGAGAGATAGCTACATGCTTGATACAATGCAGTCCTGACAGCCTAAATTGCTAGTTCTTTATGTTTGGCACTTCCATGCCTATCTTTGGTGCACCGCAGGGACAAACTAGCTTACACCAGCTGACTAGTAGCACTCAGGCTGCTGTCTCTTCCAAGCTTCTCTGCCAGTCCCACCTTACCTCAGGTTACGTTGCCTCAAATCTGGCCCGATCCCATGCCAGCTTCTACTCTTTCGTATATACAAACATAGCTAAGGCTTTCCCACTGAAGTGGTACCCATGTATCTAACTCGCAATATTGCATGCTTTCAAATTCCTGGGTACACAAGAGCTAGGAGTCAAGCAACAAAAGCTCACTCTGGGCTCGAACCACATGATTGCAAACCATTTCGGGCCAGCAGTTCCAGCGTAATTAAGCCACTGCGCCACTGTATTCCAGGTGTTGATTATTAAAGTTAATAGTGCAATATTCATTAAAGAAGTGAAATATCCCCGTATTAAAGTAATAGTTTCTACCAGTTTCAATAACAAAATATTTTCTATATTTCAAAACTCAGTAATTTAACTGAGTAGTAACTAGTTTCTACAATCTTATTATAATGATTATAATGATTCATTAAAACTCATTATTGCTTTAAATGTACAATAGTTATAAACATGAGAATGGGATTTTTTTCACAGTTCATAAGCTATGGATAATAATTTATAGTTATATAATTCCAGTAGTGTTGGTACCTACGGTTGAACTATTTCTGGGTTGAGCTGTTTCTGACTCTTAAAATACTGCTAAATTAATCTTAGATTTAAATATTTTGGAACAATTTGCTGTTATTTACTAATTAATTGTACAAATGCATTAATATTCTGTAATTGACTTCCAGGAAGACCAACAACTCCTCTTTCAGTAGGAACATTAGTACCTCCCCCAAGACCAGCTTCGAGACCAAAGTTGACTTCAGGGAAACTCAGTGGAATTAATGAAATTGTAGGTTCATTACATTTTGACCCTAATAATCTTTACTTCTCTGATCATAGCATTGTTAATTTTAACAATAAGTTAATGTTTTTGAATTTTGTTTGTTAGCCAAGACCATTCAGCCCTCCTTTGACCTCCAATTCCAGTCCACCTCCAGCAGCCCCTTTGGCACGAGCAGAGAGTTCTTCCTCATTATCATCATCTGCTTCACTAAGTGCAACAAATACACCCACAGTTGGTAAGTTATAGTCTGCCATGATAACATTCACATCTTTTTTAGTTTCTGAAAAAAAATTACTGTGTTTCTCCAAAAAGATGTCCCATCTTGAAAAGAAGCCCTATCACCTTTTTGAGCACATGCAATAAAATTAATACCCACCTTCAAAATTAGCCCTATTTAAGACCCGCCAACTCCGTGTTGCAGGGGATGGGGCGAGGCACACAAGTAAGAAATTGGCTAGGGTGGGGATGGGGGGAGTGGAGCTGCCCTACTTATCAGGCCTCGCACACCCCAACATCTGCCTTGCCTTCTTCTGTGGCCACTTCTTCTGCAGGTACTTGCCGCCACTCGCATGCATCACCCCTGCCTCCATTTTGGCTTCAGATGCTTTCCAGAAAGGCCCTCTGCAGCTGATAATAGAGCTTCAGGGCGATGCATGCAGATGGCAGCAAGTGACCACAGAAGAAGATTCGTGTGCATCGCCCTTGCCTCCATTTTGCCTTCAGATGCTTTCTGGAAACACTCTCTGCAGCCGATAATAGAGCTTCGAGGCGATCTGGAGTTCTGTTATCGGCTGCAGATGCATTCCAGAAATTCCTCTGCAGCTGATAATAGCTTTTCGGAAAGCATCTGAAGGCAAAACAGAGCCTTGCCGAGCAGGAGCCCACTGCTCCTGCTTCTTCTGCCCACTTCTTCTGCAGCTGCTTGCTGCCACCCACACGCATTGCCCCGAAGCTCTATTGTCTGCTGCAGAAAGACTTTCCGGAAAGCATCTGAAGGCAAAATGGAAGCCAGGGCAAAATGTATGTGAGTGGCGGCAAGCGGCCCCAGAAGAAGTGGACTAGCAGTGGGCTCCTGCTCGGTGGGGGCTGTCAGTGATACTTCCACAAGGTGAATCAATAATTAGAATCCTCTAAAATGAAGGCCTAGCCGTTTTTTCAGGGGTGAAAAGAAAATAAGACCTGGGCTTCTTTTTGAAGAAACATGGTATTATTTACAAAAATTTATATGCCATCCGATTTCATTGTCTCAGGGTGGTTTATAACTAAATGTATAATATATTATCCAAGCAATCACCCATTCACCCAATACCATCAATCTCTCATAAATCAAACACTATTACCAGAATTAAAAACAAACGAAAAGATAGGTAATCCCTAATGTCTAAATGCCTGCTGTAACAGGCCTGCGTCTCTCTCCCCCCCCCCCAACTTTCCAAAACAGTAAAAGCCCAGCCAGAATGATTTCAGGCAGTGCTTTTTTTCTGTCTCCACCTAACTAGATATCAACGATACATACCAAATCCATTTTACCATCACTAGATTATAAACACCCTTATTGTAGATGAACATAGTATTTTTCAGTAGCAGCTAGACACCAAAGCTCCCGACAATTCAATCACTTGGACTCACAGTAGGTGAGACTTACATCATATATAATGTCCACATTTCTGAACTTATAAAAACTGAGGACCACTGCATTTTATTTATTTCATTTCATTTTCACACTTTTCCGAGGGAAAAATTATTTTTATAATTCTCCCCTTATTGATTCTAAGCTCTTTTTCATAATTGCACATAATAACCCTAATTCTAACTTTGATACAATATTTAAAAATATTTTTGCATTGAATTTCCATTGATTAGTGCAGTGTTTTGAATTCTGCATCACCTTATACATAACATTTAAAAACAAAGATCATGAAAAATGTAACTGTAGTGTTAACAGCTATAAAGTTAACATTGTTTAATTGAAGCCTGTAACATTATATATTCTAGGAACTTCACGTGGTCCAAGCCCTGTCAGCCTAGGAAGTCAAGATACATTGCCTGTTGCAATAGCCCTAACTGAATCTGTGAATGCCTACTTCAAAGGAGCAGATCCCACAAAGTTAGTAAAACAGTAATTCATTTTGAATGTCATATTTTCCATTTAAAAAGCAGATAAGGTTTCCTTCTTAGTTATGAAATTTTTGTATCACATTTTTAAACAACTGTTATGTTTTGGGAATGCATAACTACAGTATTTTCATCTCTTTTGCTAGACTATTTTATAGACCTTTCAGGTTTACTTTTTTAAAAAATCCCTTCTTTCAACAAAACTCCATCAAATACATTTTATTTATATACTTACTGTGGACAGGACTTTTTAAAAAATGTACATTCTATGGAACTAAATTCTGACCAGAACTTACCTTTGTCTTCTACAACTAAGGTAGTAGTTGTATGTACTTGGTTGGAATGAATGGGTAGGGGTTAGGTTGTATGCACCAATGTATTTCAATCTTGGGTTAGGTTGTATGCACCAATGTTTTTCAATCTTGGGTTAGGTTGTATGCACCAATGTTTTTCAAACTTGGCAACTTTAAATTGTGGATTTCAATCAACATGCTGGCTGGGTAATTCTGGGAGATGAAGTCTACAGATCTTAACATTTCCAAGTTTCAAATTTCTCCAAAGGTATAGAAAGGCATTTGCATGAATTCTATTTGGAGCAAGGATGAAATTCAACCAGATCATGCCACATCGCCCAAACCGGTAGTGGCAATTTAAAATTGGCCCCTCCCACCTGTCCTTGCCCTTTTCTTTCCATATAGGAGCTTTGTTTTTTCTTTTTCTTACCTTAATCAGCTGTTGGGTGTGTCTCCGGAACCTTCCTAATGATCCCGGCTACCTCTGGTGCCTGTACATGAGCTTTAAAGAGCTGCGCTGCAGCGAGGTTGGTGCGCTTGCACGCGCACCAAACCGATTTTTGGAGCATTTCCAAAGATGGTAACTATGCTTTGGATGCTCAGCACTTCCTGGAAATAAGAGCAAAGTTGTTCTAGGCTCCCCATTTTGTTCATCTGAATTCAATAAGATAAGGCAGGCAACTGAGCTCAATAAAGTAAACATGGCAGCTAATACTTGTTAACAGTTTAAATGTATAAAGGAGTATATGTACATTTCAAATCCAATCATATATTTTATTGTGATTCCAATAATTAGCTGTAAAAGTAACGTTTGTCTTTTTACATTTTTCTCTAGATGTATTGTGAAAATAACTGGTGACATGACAGTCTCATTCCCAAGTGGGATTATTAAAGTTTTCACTAGCAATCCATCTCCTGCTGTGCTTTGCTTTAGGGTAAAAAACACAAGCAAACTAGAGCAGATTCTTCCAAATGTGCAACTCGTGTACAGGTTTTGTATCTTTTATTTATTATAAAGCCATACTTTTATTATCTTTTTATAATTTCATTCTACTTTATAACCAAAGGATGCTTCTTTCATAAATACCCTTATATTTCTTGCATTTAAGTTTTATAATTTAATAAAAACTCATTTTATGATTGTGATAATTAATAACTTGATTTCATAGAGGTACTTCTTTTCAGGAAACTGTTCTAAATGTTAATCCAGCTTTCAAGATTGATTATAAAAAAAATCCACCTATGCTATGCTAAACTAAGCTATGTTGTTATGTTACATTATATTATGATATTATACTTATTGCTGTTCAATTTGAAATACTTCTAGAGAGGATTGCAGAATAAATTGAAAATTGTAATGTCTGATCTCAGATGATAGTTTTAAAGTATCTAACATAAAATGAAAAGGAAATAATGAAAAAAAAATACAACCATGTAGATTAGATTCTTAAGTGTTGCTGTAATGTTCTGAAACATTTTGCTCATTGATTCATAGTTTATTTTATAATATCTTCAAGAAATGTTTTGCTCTTCTTGCTACTGAAGCTTGATTGCTGTCATTAACTGAGGAAATTAGGCATTAAACAGAACAACTGCTAATGTGTTAGGTTTAAAGGTCCATCAGCTTCAATGTATCATATATGGCCCCATTTTTGTTAGAATACATTCTGGCAATTATCTTGAAGCCATTCTACATCTACCAGTTTTACTTAAAGTTGGCTTACTTTGCAGATATCAACATCTGTAAACTTTTTCCAGATAATTCAGGATATTGGCAAGGCAAGAGAGAATATTTCATCTTTTAGCAACTTTCCCTAAATTTTAGTGTGGTTGAAACAACTCCATATAAGTGTTACCCATCAGCACACCTGGCATTAATTGACAAAGAGAGACATAAATTGGGTGGCACTTTGTTTTAAAATTGCCAGTCATCATAAACATATGGTGTACTATTAACATATTTTTGTGGGAGAAAATGTCTTTCTTTCTCTTTTATCTCATTTTTCTCACACTATACTTGATTTTTCAAAATATAGCCCCCTGGTAGGTATAACAGCAGATAGTACTTTGGTGAATTATTTGCTATCTCTAATCCATGTACAAGGAAAACATCAAGGTTAATCAAAATCCTCCAAGTCCAGTCCAAGTTGAACCCAATATTAAAAATTCTAGGTTCAATCCAGTATTTGTTTTTAATGCTAAGATTTGGATCTAATATGTGTCTGATGGTATCAAAGACAGTCACTCAACTTTGCATATAAAGATCACTTATGATCAGAATTCGAAACTATACCCACAGTTTCCAGAGTGAAACTCAACTTTATTTCAAATGAGTTTGATTTATGAAATAACAGCAACTTTCAGCTGAATAGAGAAAGGTGAACACATTTTACAAACCTGAAAAAATAATTTCGAAAGGGCAACAGTTATATCAACACAATCTTTAACTGTCTAAATTTGATATTGAGGCAGAGTTGGAAGATTCGATGAATCATCTTCATGTATAATCTCATTCCACATTGTATGGAAGATGTCCTAGCAATTTACAAACTTTCCTGCCTCCCTAATACAGTATATTTCTGAGTGGCAAATTTATGCATGTCTTAGTTGTAACATCTCTGTTAGCTGAGCATTACCTAAAACTACTAGGGATCTTATAAAATTGCATTCTATAAACCTTTTGTATTTAGCTTTCTACTCTTCTTCAAAATGTGTATTTATTATAAGCTCGGTTTCTTACAGCTCCAGTAAAAGTAATCAAGTCAAAAGGAAAGCAGAACATCTTGATTTGGTATTATGTAGCTTAAGAATCATTCCTTCCTCTGTAATGAATAGGAGGCAGGACAACCAAGGCATTGTGCCTTGGCAAACAGAAATCAATGCTAAGTGCTTTGTGCGATCAGATTCAATAACATGGGGGAGAAAGTGTGAATGACTAACAGTGGGATTTATTTCTGGTAGTTGCTGTCTTATGTATCATGTAATCATTCTAAGTGGTAATTCATCAGAACTTGTGTTTCTAAATAAACTTTCTCCAGTTTGGCAATCTGCAGATACATTGGGATTGTAACTTGTAGAATTCCCACAACCAACTATGGCTGGGAAATCTATGAGTGATGGAAAAAGCTGTTCAAAATATTTAAGTCAGCTCAAGTAATACAGAGCTTGTGGGATTTCACCAAGGACATACTGTACATTTCATTGAACATGGGAAAAATCCTATCCAAACTTTGTATTAATTTACAGTTTAGGATTTGTAGTGAATGGGTTTTGGATTTTCTAGTTAATCTGGGATTCAAGAATTCTGCTTAACCCAGCTATGGGATCAACAGGTATTAATTTTATATTCTACTTGCAAGAATATAAAGAAAAGTTGTTATGAGGCATTTATCTGACCACTGTATGATGGAAAGAGATGAACTTGAGCTTTATCCAACAAGAGTCTTCTTTGTTCTTACATTGGTATCTCTGATGGCCTTTAAGTGGATTTGAACAGAATAACAAGAGTTGGAAGGGACATTGGAGATCTTCTAGTTTAACCCATTGCTCAAGCAGGAGACACTAAACCAGGGGTGGGCAATTATGGCTCCTTCATGACTCGTGGACTTCAACTCCCAGAATTCCTGAGCCAG
>JANHFJ010001507.1:64797-77980 GCA_032468195.1 Cerberus rynchops | reverse complement strand
AAGAAGAAGAAGAAG
Organism: Cerberus rynchops; assembly: GCA_032468195.1. NCBI lineage: Eukaryota > Metazoa > Chordata > Lepidosauria > Squamata > Homalopsidae > Cerberus > Cerberus rynchops. The sequence goes on along the minus strand of JANHFJ010001507.1, from coordinate 77,965 downwards.
AAGAAGAAGAAGAAGAAGAAGAAGAAGAAGAAGAAGAAGAAGAAGAAGAAGAAGACTACTTTGTTCAGAAAGAATAGTGAGGACTAACCTAGCAATTCTTCCCTAGTGAATTGTCCTTCCATCCTCCTATAATCTTTTTTTTAGTTATGATAAAGGACCATTTCTTGAGGTATATTATATAGTTTGGGACTTAGGTATAGGTGTGGGGGCAACCATGAGCATTCAACAGTTAATTATTTATTCCTAAAGAGTGACACCTGTTTGAAAATGGCCAAGCACTGTATATGAGAGAAATATTGGTTTTGATCCTTGGTGACTCTCCAATTTTCTGGTGCCCCTGCCCCTGACAGGCTGACCTATTGTCCCACTCAAGTAACTAATAAATTAATTGGATTTCAGATGGAGTTTCAAGTTGTTCTTGGAAGTTTGCTACACGATCAGACTTGGTGGCTTCATGGAATGGGAAAGAGCCATGATCTTGAATTGCACCTGAGCATCCTGTCTGTGCCTGTGATTCCTAGACACCACATTGTATATGCAGAAATTGAGGGAGCTAAAAAGGGCTAAGAGATGCCTATCTTGTAGTGATAACATAATTATTTTTTACATTCTTACTGTATCTGCAGATAGTCACCCAGTGGTCCTATTTCATACGACCTGGTTTCTTCTCAGAGAAAGTAATACTGGGTCTTATCTGCAGGTGAGGAATATGTTGCATAACTAGTAGATAAATTTGTATTCACTGTATTTCAGATCCCAGTTTTAAGACAGTGCCATTAGGGGCTGCTGTGGCAAACTCTTGCAAGGTTATCTGGGAAGGGCTTGATTCTATTGTATCTGTGGAAGTGGAGAGTTCTCTGGCAGCTGCTACTTGGCCACTTCTGTGTAAGATCTCTGTGCCTTCTGATTGGGTCTGGGAATATAGAAGAAAGGATGGCAGAATGTGGGGATGAAGTGAAAAGGGGATCAGCGCAGAATCCTTACATAACCACAAGACAACTAAGTCCACTCCCCTCTTGACTGCAGTTGAACATTATCTAAAATTAAGCAAGTGCTGACAGTTAGTTCAGAAGATTCCTGCACATAGCCTTTTAGCAATGAATCAGTTGAATCAAACCATCAATGTGGACTTGGTTTTTCCTATCTGACAGGCAGTAATTAGTAACACCTTCAGGGAGATGGTAATTCTCTCAGCTCTTAAGAAGGCAGTGGGTCTGAATGTCCATCTCCTGAAGGGACCATTTCTTGACCCAACCAGTCTGGAAAGCTTCTATCCAGTCTCCAATAGCCCCTTTTGGGAGAAGGTTATGAAAAACTTGGATGCATGGCAGCTGCAGAGGACCCTAAATGAAGCATATTATTTGGACCATTTTCAGCATATATAGTGCTTAGATTACTCCTGGTGGGAGTGGGATGGGGTAGTACATCCCTTGTCACTCATCTTGACTTTTCAACAGACTTCAATATCATAGATCAATCATGGTCTCCTTCTGGATTGGCTTCAGGCAGAGGTGAAATTCAACCAGTTCTAACCTATTCACTAGAACCCGTATTAAATTTTCTAAGCAGTCCGGAGAACCAGTTGTTAGAAGAAATCTCCTTTTTTCCCTTACTTTACAGGGTTAATCCACCCGGTCATGCCCACCAAGCCATTCCTACATAACTGGTAGTAAAAAAAATTGAATTCCACCACTGGCTTCAGGATTTAGAGGTGGGCAGCACTATGATGTGCTGCTGCTTCTCCTTCATCCAGGTACCAATTGGTATTGGTGGAAGGAGATATTCATGGACCTTGCTTCGTAGGGTTTATTTCTCTCTCATCTCTTATTTAATATCTGCATGAAGCTACTGGGTGACATGATCCAACATTTTGGGCTGAGTCTCTATCAATCTATTTTGGATGGGAGAAGGCAAGTTTGAGTTAATCAGCTTTCACAAGAAATTAAATATGCTTTAACTTCTTTTAGGCAATTCCCTGAGAGCTGCCTCATTGTATTAATGTTGATAACTGAGGAGACTGTAGCCTTTCAGGTCTTTCCTCAACCATTTCACCTTGACTTCCCTTTCCAGTTTTCTTGCAGCTCTATTTAAGTCTCTTAAGCATGAAGTAGTAACTGGATTTGTTTCTTCCCCTGCCATTCCCATCATTTGGCACTCTCCACATTCTCCATGTCATGGTGTCTTTGTGCAGAGCACAACTGGCATACTTGCATGACACAGTCCTGCCCACAACATTGATGATGCTGGATCACTAAGCTAAAATTTGTTTCCAGCAATGTAGTAGCATAGTTGAAAAACATTTTGCTTCTCCCCTTCCAATTTGTTTTAAAATGCCACAGTTCCATTACCCAAATGGAGAGATCTCTTGCTTCACGACCACCTGTTTCAGTAACAGGTCATGTAAGAAAAAAAAAATGACTTGATGACTTTACATAAACAAAAGGATGAGGATAAAATTGACAGGAGTTTTGTCAGTTTCACCTTTTTCTTCAGTCCCAGAAGAGCAGGTGCAAAGGGTGAAACTCTTCCCTCATTTTCTTTCTTTATAATTTTTTTTTTCAACATGGTGATAAAAGGTATTCTTCTTCTTATTGTTATTATTGCTACATTTCAAGTCAACAAAAGTGAAGTCAATTCTGGATCATTTTCAAATGTGCTTCTGAATGTTTGGGAATTAAAATAGTGGCAGTGTGAAACTTCCCTCAAGCTGAATTTTAAAATTTGATTATGTCACACCTTCTTCAAATAGAGCAACCCTTGAGCAATAATTTAGAAATAGTTTTTCTTTGTTAAGTCAGACTCATATTTAAAGAATTGGATCAGAAGCTTTTTTTAAGTGATTTTTATTGAACTATATTTAAGAAATATTATCAGGTAATAAAATTAACATCAACCCAGGTTGCATAGAAGGGAAATAAGATATAGAAAATATAAACAAATCCACTAAAATATAATAGATGGTATTGTCGCAATACAAATTTATCATATTTGCAAAGTTTTTGACCATATTATACTGTACTGTATTTTATATCCTTCCCTTCTTCTATGTATGATTTTAAGTGGGCTTAGTTGCTTGGCTGGTGATAAAATTACCAGTATTGGCATTTTCCACAATTGCAATCTTCCTTTCACAAAAAAAGAAGCATTTTCTCTTCATGAGATCCTGGTTGATGGTAGGTGAGACATTAATTCCTAGTGATCGTAGGTTCGTCTTCCTTCAGTATATTATTGTACCTTATGTTCTTTAATACTCCTTAATTCAGCCTTTCTCGCTTTGTGTCCTTCTGATATGTTCGGCTGACATGATGGTGGGAATATAGCCAAAGAAATCTGGAGGATATAACTTTAGAGAAGGCTGCTTTAAAAGAATGAATTATTCCTGTAGACATTTATGTAGGATGAAGCTTCATCAAATACACAGTGATATGAAAGTCTCATTTCTTTCTGCCTTGATTTTCTCCCTTATCAAGTTGTGTTTAGGAAAGTACAATAAGGCATTATATCATTTTAAGCCAGACCGTAATTACATTTTCTTTCAAGTAAAATAAATGCTTCATATAGACACTATGAATAATAAACATTCTAAATGGAATAATAGGTTCCATAGCATTGTAGGTTATTGTGAAGAAACAGAATGCAAGGATGGTAGACCAAGAGAGCAATCTCAGGGGCCAAGCTAGAAGCATTCAAAGCCAAGATCAGATATGAAATGAATGACAGTATAAGAAGCTTTAAATGGAATAAAATGTGTATTGAATCTATAAAAAGAGCTGGTGATGGAGCAAGAAATAATTTATTTGTGTGTGTTTGTGAGCATCCATACATTCATCCCCTTTAGATTTCACAACTTACTTTTCCTTCTTGTTAAATAATGAGGTAGTATTGTGTGATATAGAAACTAATAAACAATAAGATTCAACTGCAACATTTTCTTACTTTGCTCTTAGGTATTGATTCATTCTGAGATCCTACATACTAGTTCTAAACTTAGTTTAGGAAGGAAGGGAAGCTGATGAAAAACAGAAAATTTGCAAGGTCGAGAATCTTAACAACTGCTACTTAACATTTTCATTTAGAAAGGTCAGAAGAACTTAACTTTTTTTTCTTTGATACTTTTTAAATCTGATGATAATATGGGCAGCCATTATCAAGCTGTTTTTCATGGATTTTACCATATTACAAAGATAGATGCTATTTTAGTTTTTCATTTCTAATCAGGTTCATGTTGGTTCCTGAAAAATGGAGTTTGGTTTATGTCTTCTTACCTATTTCAGCAATTTATATCCTCTTGACTTTTGTAATCAAGCGCTACCTCTGAAATGTATTGCTTAACTATTATTATATTTGCATCGTCTTCTGCATATCTTAAAAGTTTAGGAAAGGAAACAGACACCCACTATCTCACAGTGACTTTGAATTATTCTGATTCTGCACAACTTTTCAACTTAGGAACTTCCATACAAGGCCTCTGAGCTGCTTTGAATTAATTCCCATGTGAACTCATTGTATTGCTTGCCTTTGGTAGCTTTATATATTTATTTGCTTAGCTAGCTCATTTCTGATGTGTCAAAACCTGCATAGAAGTTTCTTCTTTTTTTTTCTTCATTTGTTTTATTGAAGTTCTGTGGAGCTTGCAAGTAGGTTGTTTTCTCAGTGAGCTGGGGAAATACTTAGTTAGCTAAAGCCAGCATCTTCCATCTCTACCTATTCAATGAAACTGATTGTGTCTTAGAATAGTGTCAAGTCTAGCTTCTTTAGGTTTGATCCCCCCTTGTTGATGGTAGTCAAATACAATGGTACTGATTCTTTAGTACTTCTTGACTTATTAACTCTAAGGAGAACAAATTGTAGCTAGTTAGGATTTGCTTTATTTGCCAACTTTGTTTATTACCTGTCTGCTCTTTACCTAGATGTGGATAGGGAGGGGATGGTTGTGGGGAGAGAGGGGAGGGTTAAGAACCTCCTTCTTAATGTCAACAAGACAAAGGAACTGATAATGGACTTTAGCACAAAGCAGAAAAGGACATACCATACCCCTGTCATCAACAAGAGCCCAATGGAGAGTGGACTGCTTCAAATACCTAGGTGCCACATCTTGCAGAACCTGACATGGTGGTGACAAAGGCCCGGCAATGTCTATACCATCTCAGATGATTGAGAGACTTCAGATTGCCTCCCCTCCCCCAAACTGCTTAGGAACTTCTACTCCTGCACAGTAGAAAGCATCTTGATGGGCAACATCACTACCTGGTTCAGAAACAGTACCATGAAGGACAGGCAAGCCCTACAGAGGGTGGTGCACATAGCAGAGTGCATCATCTGCACCAAGCTCCCTGAACTGCACTCCCATCTATAACAAACAATGCCAGACCACAGCCAGCAAGATAGTGAAAGACCCCAGCCATCCCAACAACGAACTGTTCACTATGATGCAGACAGGAAAGCGCTTCCGCTCCCTGCCAACACAGAGCCAACACAGACTAAGGAGAACCTTCTTCCCACAGGCAATACGGACCCTAAACCATAAAACATAACAACCAGGACTAACCGTATTCTCATAATCTACCTCACTCCTAACTTATTCTCCTACCCTGTCTAGACTATCTCTTGCTCTACTATCTATGGTCATGAACGGTTGCATACACATTTCACTGCATTTCGTACTATGTATGACTGTATATCTGACGAATAAAATTTGATTTGATTTGATTTGATTTGACAATAGCAGAATTCGAAGGTTTTCTATTATTAATAGAATTGCAGGAAAAGGAAGAAAAATCTCCTCTGAGTCAAGTTGTACTGTTAGTGACATCATGGACAACCCCATGTAGTTTTCTTGGCAACCATGCACAAGTGGTTGATTCCGTTTGCCTTCTGGGATTTTTAAAGATTTTCCAGTCTAGCTTACAACCTTGGAAAGCTCTGTGGTGCACAATTGCAAAGATGTTTCCCAGAAGTCTTCAAGGCTCTATTTATGTTGTTCTTCTATATTTTAACATGTCCCCAGATCTCTGTGTGAATAATATTTTACTTTTACGATTCGCCATAATGAAAAGTTCAGTGCTGTAGACCTCCTTCAATTCCTTTCCTTTGTCCTTCAGCTCATTCTAATATCCAGCTCTTCAGTAAAAACTTTTCTCCCAGACATATGATGGGTCATACCAAATGATCCTCGCTGTATATTGCATAAGATTATTTATTCCTGCTGCACATTGCTTCCCTTTTCAATTCCACCTAATCAGCACTCCTCTTATAATCCCAATACTAAAGGATTTCAAAGCCTATGCAGTATTTCAGTAGCTTCCAGTAATATTTCACAGAAATATTGATATACAGATGTGAAAAAATACAAGGCATGTTTAAGACAGAAAAAGAGCTATATTGACTTGTTTGCTTTCTTTCTTTCTTTCTTCTTTCTTTCTATTAAACTTACATCTTGCTTTCATATTATACAATTCAAGGCAAGTTATACGATGCTCCTTTCTTTTACTTTTCTTTCTACTTTTCCCGCAACAACAACCTGTGAGCTAAGTTTAGTGAAACAGAATTACTGGTCCAGCTCACTTGTGAATTTAGGCAGTCTAAAGTATTTTACGTGAAATTTACTTAAGCAGAGCACTGAGCTATACTGTAGGTAGGCAGCTATAATGTGCCAAAAAAAGAAACTTTCTGAAATGGCTATAACAAGGTTCAGATCATCTCAGGAAAATTTTGGGCTGAATAAGTAAGTATACAATCTTGGTAGAAAATTGCTACATTCTGTTCTTGTTCTAGAAAATTCTAAAAGAAGGGAGAGAATGAGAATGGGGTTAGATAAGAAGGGGCAACGGTGGAATAATTTGAAAGAGTAAATAGAACGTTGTGTGTTGGTGCATGTATAAAACAGAGAAAGAAAGGTATTTGCAATGTTTGCAAACCCCTTAGGCATTTTTGGATGTAAAGGAAATTATTTGCAGTGTTTTCCTTTTTACATCCTTCATGTATACAAATGATCACTGGGTTATTCATACCTCTTTGAAATAGAGCAGGCTGGATTCCCCACAGGAAAAAAATTGTGCCTGCACATTTCATAACTGTTAAAAACCAAAAATGTTACAGGCAGTTTCTCTTTCTTAAAAAACAAAACAGAAAAAAACTATAAAGGTGCTTAATCCTTACTAGCCTGTGGCAGAACTCACTCCTAATAATAGAATTCACTCCTAAATAAAAGTTTCATTTTGTTTTGTTTTTAAATTGCAGTTGCCCATGATTTTCCATTGCTGATTAAGGGAAGAAATAAATAAAACAATCTTCTAATTTGATCTGAATCTAATAGGTTATTTTATGAAATGCCAACTAGAGAGAGAGACATCAAACTTTTGTGATAGGTACATATCCTTTCATTTTATATCTTTCCATCCATCCATCCATCCATCCATCCATCCATCCATCCATCCATCCATCCATGTTCACCAGATGGCCATGCTATCTGAAACTGATTCTAGACTACATCATCTGGGACCACAAGACCACAACAGATACTGTATGTCTGTGTATATACATGTGTGTGTGTATATGTGTATATGTATATGTGTATATATAGTCTTTAAGCATAATTAAACAATTGTAATTAAACAAGCATGTTTAAAAAAGCATCTACAATATTTGGAGCATATGTTTGTAAAACAAATCCAGAATCTCTACTTCATAATAAAAATCAAATCAAGCCTATTTAATATACTTTTTAAGCAGTAGTTCTTATAAATTATAAATCTATAATTTATAGATCAATAAATCTATTATAGATTTGTTATGTGATACTGTAACATAAGTAATTTATTGAATCTTCTAGGTATGAGGAGAGTGGGGCAATATGTGGCAATAGCAAATTATTACTAGCATATTACAAAACAGTTTTTTACACGTACAAAATAGCAGTTGAGAACACAGAAAAATAATTTCTTCTTACCAAGAATACATTATTTCAGGAAAACAGCATCTTTGTTCTTTCATAGAAAGGTATAAATTGTCCATGTATTGTGTATCTAGGTCTTTTCAGCTGCTTTACTTCTCTCAAGAAGCCCCCTTGAATCTTACTCCCTCTTGGTTATTTTCAGTTATGCATCAGTCAGACAAATTCCAGACCAAAAAGACAGATTTAACAGATTCAGGATATATCTAAACTGAAGCAGAGTTTTCTCCGAGTGTAAAATGGAAGATTGCAGGCATGTCCTGGACAAAAAGCTGGCATACAAATCTGTCTGAGTGACAGAAAAGAAGATGGAATCACAGATTTTGTAAAGGGAACTATAAAAGAATGTTCATATTTTAATAAACATCTGGGAAGCTGCTTCTTTGGCTTGAAAAGCCAGCCACCCAGTGTTTCTCTCATAATGTTGGCAAGCTGTTAAAACAAGGAAGTGCAAAGCTTTCTGCTCAAATGTATTTCGTTAATGTTGAAACTTAATTTAGATTGTGTCCATTTTTAAATAGCACATTTATGAACATGGCAGCTGGTTTAAGAAAGAATTGGCTTGTTCAATGACTGATTTGACTTCAGTCCATGCTCTTTTCACTAAAGAAAATGTAACCCTTTAACTAGATTGCCACATTATGTTCTTCAGTTAAATGCTTGTTTTTTAAAAACAAAAATTCTGGAAACCATTTGCAGCCTTTAACCACTTTCATATTTCTTCAGTCTTTACTTCCCTGCATTTCTCTGTGACTAATTAAAAGAGTCAATTGTTGTAAATAGGGTTATTGGATTATGCTGCAAGTATTTATTGTTCTGTGGTTTCTTTGACACAGCTATGCAAGAGTCTACACATTTCAGAAGAGCTTGTAAAAGGAAAAAGAATACAATGTATTACAAATTGACCAAAAGTATAGGTAACCAGTACTTAATGTGTATTGTCCTATCAACATAATAAAAGTATAAAAATTGTTAGATGTTTTCTCAGGGTGAAAAATGTCACTCATAAAATGCAGGTATTATTATAAGAGATCATTGTTCCCAGAAATGAACAACAAAAATCCTTCCCTATATTTCTCAGGCTTACTGATTAAACATGATTTGGGAGTAGTGCTTATTCAAGATCACTTAACCTAGCTATCTCATACAATTCTTTAAGCACAAGCACATACAGTAGTAGCCGGGGTTCACATAATTCATTAACTAGATTTAAATGGGGTAGTTTGTTTTAGACCTACAGTGGACTGGAAAATCCAGTCATTGATGTAGCATGTTGAATTGATCATTATGTTACCTGATCGTATCAAGTTATTTGTTATGGCATAACACATGTCACAAATGCATCAATCAGGTGTTGCTCTTGCAAATTTAGTAGGTTTAATAGTGCCTGCGGCCCTCCCGAGCTCCATTTTCTGTGGCAGAGGGTTGCAGGAAGCTATTGCAGATGAAAATGGAGCTCAGAAGCTTATTTTCACTGGCAAAGGCACTGCAGGCTGGTCCTTTACTGTTTCCAGGACAGTCCCACAGGCCAGATCTAAGCACCCCATGGACTGGATCCAACCCCAGGGCCTTAAGTTTGACACCCCTGGTATAGGTCCGTGGCAGATCCTTGATATGTTCTCATGGCAAGCCACAATATCACATAAAGATGCAGAAAGTGGGTCCTTCAAATACTGGCCATTTTGATTGCCAGACACCCTTTTAATTTAAGAAACAGCTGACAAAGCAAACTTTGCAGGACTCCACATAAAATGGCAAAATGCAAAGACTGTTGAGCACGGGTTATGAAACTCATTCAAAATGTTTCCTTAAAGATAATGTTTGGATTTAAAACAAAAACAAAACCCTAAACCACAGATAAAAGAGATATTTTTATTAGTAGCCTTAGTGTAATTCATCTCAACATCTTGGTTGGGAGGTGTGATAAAACCAAATATCCCTTTTTTTATGTTCTCTAAAACTGAGTGAAGCTTAGTCTGGATCTTACTCCACACTTAATAATATTGTCCAGATAATTCCAAATGAACTAATTGTGCAGTTACTCTGCCTTATTCATAGACTTTTAATAGGTGAGTTCTGATAAGTCTTCCACTTGGGCCAGCTTGAACTGATCTTGAAAAACTAAAAAGGTCAGGTTGCTAAGTAGTTGAATGGGAGATCACCACAAAATACCAGCGCTATAGACTAGAGAGAGGATGTAAAAAAAAACAACCCAAAACCCAGAAGGCATAATTCCTCTCTATTGTTACCAAAAAAGCTTCACAGGTGTGTCAATGAAATCAGGAAAAGTCAAGCTTTATTTAGCAAAGATTTTACCTATGCCTAAACATTAAACCCAAGTTAAATACAAGTAAACAGAAAGGGGGACATTAAACCCAAGTTAAATACAAGTAAACAGAAAGGGGGACATCCTAAACTGTTTTTCCATTTTATAATTCAGATTTATTTTAAAATACTACAATAAAGTGCACCAGTAGATGGCACTCCAGAATATTGGAGTTTGTCCAGAAAATAATAAAATCAGTAGCGCATTACCAGTACTCTTCTCTGTGTAGTTTTGAACAAAAGAAATGAGATAACATGTCTCTGGATAATAGTTGCCCTCCTCCAAGCAAGAGCCATATAACAAAGCAAAAAGTATCAAATGCATTTGTTATGGTAAAGAATAAGAGTAAAGTTACAGCAAGTGGGTTTTTTTGTACATCTTCAATGGGCCAGTAACAAGAGATTTGCCCTATGGTATGGTTAAAAAAAAGATGGTGGCTGCAATGCTATAATCAAAGCTTTGCCCATTGTTAATCCCTGATCACAGTCACCATCTTGATTTGTTATTTTGTTATGTACAATTTGATTAGTTATATACAATTTTCTTAATCACATTCTTCAGACACCTCAGACTAGTAGAAATGATGGATTAGCAGCATTATGTCATCACACACACAGAGAGAGAGAGAGAGAGAGAGAGAGAGAGAGAGAATGTTGGATGTAGTTCAGTTGGTTTTCTGTGTAAGACCCCAACTTTAGACCTGGTAAATATAGGAAAAGTGAAATATTTGGTGCATGTAAGATAGAATACATTAAATTATTTTTCTGATGTAAATCAACACCATGCATATTATCTTCTTATAACAAACACTGTTTTTATTACTTTATCTTAGAATTGGAAAATGGAGAAAATTGGGGGAAATTAGGGCTATATCTTTGGGTGCTTTTGGATGTTTTGCAGCAGTCTCATCTAGTCGTTAGGGAACTCACAAAAAATCTGAAGGCTACCAATTGACCCATCCTTGACATAAATGTATTACTGATAAAGTTCCACTGAACTTTATCCAAATTTTTGTGAATTAATCCCCTTACCCACCACACGTGTGGTGAAAGAAGGGATTAATTTTCCAAGTTTCTGGAAGGGATGAAATAAAAACGTGACATTTGTTTACAGCATCAAGAGCTGTAATGGCATAGTGGTTGGAGTGCAGTATTGCAGGCTAACTCTGCTCATATTGCCAGGTGTTCGATCCCTTCAATCCTGATTGGCTCAAGGTTGACTAAACCTTCTATCCTTCCAAGGTCAGTAAAATGAGAACCCAGGTTGCTGGGGGCAATATGCTGACTCTGTAAACAGTTTAGAGAGGGCTGTAAAGCACTGTGAAGCAGTATAACAGTCTAAGTGTTATTACTATTGCTATCACCCAGTCAAATAGGTATATGCCAACATTTCCATGGTGTAAAAATAAAGTTTTGTTCTGGAGAATCTATGCCAGCAATGTGCCTGACCACCATATACATATCGTGGGAAGATAGGAAATGTCTTTATGCTGAGTCAGAACATTGACCTATTCAGTTCAAAACAGCTGATACTGATTGGCAAGAAATCTTTGGGATTTCTTGAAAAGGTCCAAGGAATGGGATTTGAACTTCCTGCCTGCAGGCATGATCAAATGTTAACTTATTCTGTCTCCTTTGTAAAATCATTGAAAATATTATGCATCATGTTCAGTTCTAAAGAATGAATTTGTTATTTTCTTTTGTAGAAAGTTTCTCTGGTGGAAATGGGAATTTGGGTTTCCCAAATTTGGGGTTGCTTCAGTAATATTTGTCATGCTCTAATACAGAAAATCAGCTGAATGGGAGAGAAAATAACCCAGAAATCAGCATAGCTTTTCCAGCCAGATGTACTAGATTAAATTCCCACCATTCTCAGTGGAGATTATGAGAGCTTTAATCCAGATACATCTGGAAGATACTTAGGAGGGAAAGGCTGTTCTAATCACAACAGCCATTTTGGGGCTCTCCTCCTGAGGACTGCATACTTTACATTTTCCTTCTACAAATAACCATCCAGGTCCTCCTTTTCAAAGAACCTTTATTAAACCCCCAACTATTTGCTGTCGAGACTTTTAGGATGAAATCATCATGTTAAACAAATAAACGCCTCTCAGTACAGATCTCTGCTTTGGGAGCAGAGTAAGAAAATAATTTCTGTCTGCTGTCCACAAAAGCGGCTGGAAAGGCCGAAAGGAAAATATTATTTTTACTTCATTGTGTGAAATATCATTTTGGAGGATCTGACTCGTTGAGTGTTTGAAGAGTTTTTGCTGGCAGGTTCTGAGGGTCTCCCGGGCTCACCTCATGGGACTGTTTTCTTCATTAATAAACTTAGTATGATGTGTGTTAAAAGGAACATTCTATTTACTTAGTAAATAAGAAATGTCAAACAAAAAGCAGAAAACTTACAGGCCCTGGGCATTATGTGGGAGTGGGATATGGGAGTAGAGGAAGAGAGGGAGGGAGTCTTAGAAAATTTGGGAATGATCTGGTTAACTTGAGCCAAAGCTGGGCTTTGTTGAGAAAACAAATTTAGCCAGACTATCCAAGTGAGGCTATTTCCTTACTGATACTGGTGGGAAAATGGTACACTGTGCCTCAAACCAGCAGGGAATGGCCTTGGGAAGAAAAGTTTTGGAATACTCATCATTGGCCTCTACACTATGAATCTATCCTTTAAAAGCCTTCCAAGGACCAGCACTTACAAGCCCTTACTGAGATGAATCAACGGTGAAGATACAAAGGTTCAACTGGTTTTCTTCAGAAAAAAGCAGATAGGCCTCAAAATACCATGAAAAGCAGTAGTGACAATCACTAGGGCAGGGGTCGGGAACCTTGGCTCTTTCATGACTCATGGACTTCAACTCCCAGAATTCCTGAGCCAGCCATGCT
>JANHFJ010001503.1:48135-59742 GCA_032468195.1 Cerberus rynchops | reverse complement strand
ATATATGCATGTTTTTAGTTGGCTGTACACTGCCCCGAGTCCTTCGGGAGAGGGGGCGGTATAAAAGTCCTGATAAACAAACAAACAAACAAACAAACAAACAAACAAACAAACAAATAAATAAATTCAAAGGAAAAAAAAACAGAAAGTCCAGTTGCCTCTTGAAAAAGCAACTTTGGGACAACTATGACCTGGATGACTGAGACTCTCCATAGACATTCTTTCTTTGGCTTTTCTACTAAATTGTACCTTTAGAATATAGACACTGAAAAACATAAATGTGGCCTTGGAAAGAGAGAAGGGAGCAACAAACCATTACATGTAGTCCTTGATTTACGACTACAACAGAGCCTGGAATTCTTTTCACTGTGGTTGTAAGTAGAGTCACCATATGACCAGACTCAATTTTATAACCATTTCTACGATCACTGTTAAGTGAGTTACCAAAATGACTTAAGTGAATTGCAAAAATGTTGCAAAATATGCTTTGTGATTGCAGGACTGCAACTGGTTGTAAATGCAAATCAGCTGTCAAGCACCCAAAATGGGATTATGTGACAACAAGGGTGATGCAGTAGTCATAACTTTGGAGAGTAACTTTTTTCAAAGTTATAACTTTGAACAGTCATTAAGTGATTGGTTGTAAGTCAAGGACTACTTGTAAGGGAGGAATAATTATTATTGTGCCTTGAGAAAGAGCAAAGTGTGAGAAAAATGCTTGCTATAAGATATAGTATGCAATCATCAGGAACAAGTGGTTCAGTAAATTCCTATATTTTGTCAAACAATAATGCTCCCTGCATGATTTAATTACAGTATTGGTCTGAAACTTTGCATTAAATATGAACAATTTGGCTGGTTTTAAAGAGCATATTAAATCACAGATTGACCCATCATATTTTAAATTATCATGTTATTCAAATGCAAATAGTCAAATGAAGATTCAGTATAAACTATGATTATGGTTACTACCATTGTGTGGATGATTAAGTTAGAAGGCATTTCAAGCTTCCTAAATTAAAGGCGGTGAAAAAAAGAACCCATTGTTCCTTCAGTGTAAATACAGAGAGCCCTGATCCCACAACTCTCGTGTTAAGAGGCAAAAACTTTCACACAAAACATTTCTTTGTATAAATCCTTGGTTTTACAGCAGTCTCACTTACAGACAAAATCTCACTTAGGATCTTTCCAAAGTATAGTTGTGGAATGCAGTTTTTTTTTTTTTAAAGTGCTTATCAATCAATTGCTGACACCAGCTCAACTGATAGCCACTTCAAGGAGTTAAGTAAATTATTTTTTTAAAGAATGGATGGCTTGGAAGGGGTAAAAATAGATGAGCACTGTGAGTTGAATAATAATCTCAACAAGAGCCAACGCTATAAATTGTGTTAAGTATTTCCTGAAGCATTGAATTATGGGATAATGGGAAAAGGTAAAGACAGTTTTGCTAAGTTCTCTAATGGTTCTTTTTTATATATGTGTTGCATGACTGGTGATTGATAACTAGAATTTAAAATGTAACTCTGCTCTCTGGCTATATTTCAGTTTGGCTCCATGTATGTCTTTGGCTGAAAAGGCTGCTTTAGAACACTTGGAGTAATAATATTTCTCTCTGGACATGCCCAGCTATGGCTGGTTTTGGGCATTGGGTTGTATTCATCCATCAGATCTAAATTCTACAAACCATGAGGACGTATCATGTAATTAGATGCATTGGTTATGGCTGGAATCCAAAGAACTACTTTAAGTTGTTTTTAAAAAATGAACGCTTGTATTCATCAATGTTTCTTTCTTAAGATGTTCTTATACCCTAGAATCTTAAAAAAATGTTTTGCAGATCCCAAGGATTTATTATTTACTTTATTTTAATTTTTATGTCTTATCTTTCTTCTAGAAAGGATCCTAGAATGGCTACCATATGAAGAAAATCCACTGAGTTATTACTATTATTTGTTACATCAATGCCTTATATTTCTTGCAAGAAATTAAGATATATGAATACAATTTCCTATCCCCCCCCCACAAAAACAAAACAAAAAAAAACACTAGAACCATGGGTGGGATAAGCCCAAGAGCATTCACCATTGAGTAGAAGCTGAATCCAATTCTTCCAATCCTTAAGATATAAAAAGTTGGCATACACTAGATATCTGATTTCCAGTTCCTGAATACTCAACAATACTGATGCAATAGAGAATTCAATCTAGACATCTGGCAAACAAACAGGTTCTAAATCTCAGTGGATATCCAGTAGAAGAGGCAAATCTGTTATTTAAAAAACATTATTATCCACATTCAGTGGCAATGAATGGATATCTACAAAAATAAAAATCAGGGATATATGGTCTGTGAACTACACACTGCAGATTGCCCATTCCTGCCATAGGCAATGGGATTACTGGTGTTTGTCTGCTGCAAAACATTCTGGTACTCATTCTGGTACAAAATTATCCCAGTTGCCTACCAGCAATATCATACAATGTCATGCCAACAGTCAGCATTACGGCTGTGGTGGTGCAGTGGTTAAAATGCAGTACTGAAGGCTAATTCTGCTGACTGCCCTTGCCAGCAATTTGGCAGTCTGAAACTCACCAGTTCAAGGTTAACTCAGCCTACCATCTTTCCGAGGTCAGCAAAATGAGGACCCAGATTGTTGGGGGCATTATGCTGACTCTGTAAACCGCTTAGAGAGGGCTGTAAAGCATTGTGAAGCAGTATTAAAGTCTAAGTGCTTTTGCTATTGCTATAGGACAAACTCTCTGGCATCAAAATCTGCTGGATTTGTAGTTTTCAGATGCTTAACATTCCTACCACCTAAGGAAGAAATGGAGATAGAGAAGTGTGTTAGTTTACCAAAAGGAACAGAACTGATAAAAAGAGATTCTTAGTTTTGCTATTAGCAAAGGATTTCCTGATAACATCCAGTGCTTTCTCACAGACCATAGATAAGATGTTTCTTTAGTCATTCTGATGCAAAACTTTTTTGTAACATCAAAGAATAACAATGAACAATAAATCCAGACATCCCAGTTTTGCCATTATATTTCAGGGGCAAAGTAGAGATGTCTGCAAAAATATAATTGGGGATAGGGAAATTGTGACCTCTGAATTACAGGTTTACAAAGAGACAAACTGTTTTACGAGACAATTGCTTTCTGCGGATAGGGTCACATTTTCTATTTGCAAGGGATCTATTTCTCTCTGAAACTGTTAGAGGAAAGCTAACCTCTGAAAAGTAATCTGAGTAGTTTAGAGAATGTCAAAATCCTGCAGTCCATCCTCTCTGAAATCAGAGAGACCATATTTAATCCCCTCCCAAATATTGTAGTGAGGCTTGGGAAAAAAAATAAGCTAGGCCAGGATCTTTATTTTGGAAAGAAAAGTATGGCAAGAGATGGAGAAAAAGACACTCTGAAATATTCACAGAGGAAAGCAAACACGAAAAAAGTGAAAACAGCAGGACCAGCTCTAGCTTCTGAATACTCTTCAAATGTAGCTCCATGCAGAGAGCTTTGCAATAGTCCAAAATTGCAATAATCCAAGATACATGCGATCTATCAAACATGTTTCTTCCTTTGTTCATTGTAGGGATGCTAAACCAGGACAACCAATCCTTTTGCAGCTGGGGATATTTTTCTAAATAAGAAACACCAATTTCTAAGCCTTTTCTCTTATTTTAAGGAGCAATGAACTGTGGTGGAGGAAGAAACTGTTCCTGATTACAAAAGTTCATTACTCCAAATTATTTCAATTTCCCACTGGCCTCATGTTCTGGGACTATAACTCTTTCTCCAGTTCCTTGTTAGATTTTTTGACTTTGAATATAATTTCTTCCAAACTTGTTGGTAGGGAAAAAAAAGTTCTGAGAGATTCTGTTTTTTTGGCTTTTATTTCTGTAGAGGCGGCTTTTGCTGTTTCTGGAGAAAGGGGATGTCTTCTGTTTTCTACCACTGTTTATAGCACTTCATTATGAAATAATGGGCTTGCAGGGAAAGCCACATGCAGTTAGACTGTTTTCTATTCTGCTACTAAATCTGTGCTTTCTTTGGCAGGCATTTCATATTGTCTCGGATAAATCAAAAGGAGCTGTAATGTCCTCAGGGGTTGCCAGAGGACCGGTGAGATCTTGAGATATTATTATTGCTATTAATAACTATTGTCTCTTATGCCTTGTGATTTTTTTTAAATTTTAAAATAACGACTCTTTTTATATGTATACCGTTTTATGATTTTGTTGTGTGCTACAGATGTTTCGTAAAATAATTGGCCATATAAATTTGATATATAAATAAATAAATAAATAAATATAAATAAATTAATGAGTGTCAAACCCTGACGGAGTCTACATACCGGGGGAGAGGGGAGTAGCAAAGATGCTCACTGCTGCTCCGATGCTGCCCAGTTGCTTGTCCTCTCCTCAGCTGGTCATCGGGGTTCGTGTTCCTGGCATTTGGGAATGTCTCTGGACAAAGAGGGGGGCTGGGCTGTACAGTGTGGGAGGCAGGCAGATAGATGCTTTGCATGCGGGGGGGGGGAGTTAAGGGACAAAACACAGCCAAGAGCTGCCAACGGATTGGTGAAGAGGAGCCCAAGGTGATGGGAGAGAGGCTACCGGATGGTGGCTTGGGGAGGAGCAGCCAGGGGCGTGGCTAAGGAGGGCTATTTACTTTAAAAGATGCTGGGAGGCAGCAGCTCCCAGGGCTGACTTTGCAGCATTATGCATCCAATGTGCATCTAGTTTGTGGTGGTAATAAACCAAGATTACTTTCCACGAAGCCAAGCTGAGAGTGATTCTGGTCACCTGGGATTAGGACCTTTGAGAATGAGGATGGCAATTTAATAACACTAATAGGTAATCCTGTTAATGTATGTCAGTTCTTTAAAAAGCGTTAGCTTCTCAATTATTTTAGCCAAAGTCCACAGCCTCTTAAATTAAAGTAGTTACTCCCTACCTAATCCATGCAAATGCCATAAACCCAAGCCAGAAGTAGCATACTGTATTTACTTTCAACATCATCTAATTCAGATTCTATCAGATCAGATAGGGTTGGTGTGGTTCCAGGGCATGACTTTCCTTAAAGGATGTGGCTTAAAGACTGTGGCTTCCCTTAAAGAATGTCATGGATTGGGACATAAGGACACTCCTCAATAGCAGACCCTCCTGTGAAATGCCCTATCCCCTGAGATCTGATAGACCCCCCCCTACCCCAGCAGGCTTCTGGAAAGCATTAAAAACTGCTTCATTCCTCATGCTGTGGGATTAGATAAAACTGCAATCCAGTAATTGTTATTGGGTATATAAAGTTTTTGTTGTTGTTGTTCTGAGCCATGCAGCAGCATCTTATGGTACAATATGTAAGATGGGCAACCATTCTAAACAAGCAAAAATTAAATAAATAGCCCTTAATTGTTCTGGTGCTGGATCATCTTTTTTCTTTTGGCTCAGTACAGAAGACTTCAGTATACATCTGCCTGATGGCCCCATAAACCCACAGGATGTTAAACCAACTGAGAGTGGTATAACTCACTGCCAAATGATTCTATTTTTTAAACATCTGCAAGAATCTGGCTAGGGAATTCTCTATTCCCTTCATTTATTGTTCCTCTGTTTTATTCTGCCCTTCTTTCATTTCCTTCTAAATCCCAGCTTAACAAGCAGTAATTCTAGCACCAGTCCCAGACTCCATATTCAGTTTCTTATCCCTTTTTTCTTTCTGCCCAGTGAACATTGTTGATTCATATGTGTACATTCATAAAACATTTCCAACAAGAAAGCTAGCATTATTTATTTTAAACATTTTTACCCTGCCTTTTAGGACACGAAACCTACCAAAATAATTTATAAAATAGAAAATCACACAATACTACTACTACTAGAATAATAAAATGAATAGCAAATGCCTTTTATTATTATCGAGGTTACCAGCCTTGCCTGTAGCCATGCTACAGGTAGCATTTCCTGCTAATTTTAATCACACCAGTCATTTGTGCATTTTGTCCAGAATATCCACTTGTTCATTTTGTGCAGAATATCATAAAGGTACCAAAACACTATCAATATATGCTAGTCAAGCCCATCAAGCTAGAATCTCATACTTTGGTACCTACCTTATAAGCCATAAACTGTTTCTTGCCTTGCCAATACATAGGAATTTATACTCAGGCTAGATTTCATTTGATTATACTGCCTTTAATTTTTTTTTTCTCGTATCATTTCTTATTCTTTTCTTTTACTTTGCATAATGTTGCTGATCCTGGATGAGAATAGCATGAAAGCTATGCATGCACATTAATGAAACAAGTTGTTCAGTACTCAAATCAGATATAGAACAATAAAATCAGACACAAGAACTGACAAACAAACGAATTCAGTAGATTTTTGGGTCTGTTTTGTTTTAAAATAGGACACTCTACTTCTTTAAGCTAAATATAGCCAGCTTGTTGAAATTTTCAAACTTTCCTCACAGGACCAAGTTCACCAAATCTTTAAGGTCCCTTGTCATGTTTTTTAATGGACTGAATCCCCTTTGGAAATCAGATCATATCATTCTTAATTTCTAAATCCTGATTATAAATTCAGATGAGGAATTTTCGTAAAGTATTTGCCTTTAGAACTGCTATTCACATTCTGTGTTCATGAATCACAATCTGGGCATTATAGAAATTCATGCTTTTGGGTTCATTTATGCTCTGAATGAATCCACTGGCCATGGGTTCTTGGCCATTGTGATATACTGTGTAATTTCTGAAATAGGCAAAGTCCATTTTACTGTTAAAAGGAAGACATCTGGAAACTTTAGGGCTATTCTAAGCAAGAATGCTGGCAAGCAGAGTAGACTTCTCTAAGTAACTCTCAAACAATACTGCCTGTTTATTCAAACAAATAAAAAAATGGAAAGCTTCCTCCTGTAACACTGGTTGTAAAATAAATATTTAACTTTTTAAAATTCTAAATCCATCTTTCCATAGGACATGTGTTGTGGTGTATTGGGGGCCTTCCTAAATTATTCAAACAGAGCAGCCATCCTGCATTTGCTTTGTTAAAACTAGGAACTTGCAACAAGTCCTAATGCATTTCGCCACTTGAAGATTTCTCAGCAAAAACACCATGTGGACTGCAGTATCCATACATAAACCTTTTCCTTCATTTGAACATTCCACTTCTGAATCAATTTTGTCATAACATCCCCATCAGAGCCTCCCTTCATTTTTCCTGCCAAAGTGAAAATGGACTCTCTCCACCCTCCATCTACGCTGTTAGAGTAAACATCTATTAATTTTCCCAGATCACAAAATCTTCAGCTCCTGGAGACTGAATATGCCTGCACAGTATGTAGCTCTGCCTTGAATCAACTCAACAGAAAGTGTCCAAATATTTGGTTGGTAATGGAGAAAATGGATGCAAGTGACCATGGCTCTTATGCATACATCAAAGTCTTCAGAGACAAGCAGCTATTATCAAGTCAATGACTAATAATGGTACAAGAGGTCAACTATTCCATTAAGAAATTATGATGATTCTAAGTTTACAGTGATTTGTGGAAAACTAAAAAAAACTTTAAAAACCTACAAAGACAGTTTAAAAACAATATAAATGCAGTATTCTATGCATAGGTCTTTAGGATATTAGTTGGGTCATGAGTTACTGAATGACAAACTGCTCATAGGAACAAAGAAAAATGAATAGAATTTCATCTCTACAGAATATTTTGAATTGTTTTGTAGTATAGAAACAGAATTGGTCACTGTCTTGGATGATCCATGTTGGGGCCTGGGAGGAGGGGAGTATGTCTGTCCTAGTCCTACTGAAACTTTTGGAGGTTTTGATGCTGTCAAGCATAGTATCTTGCTATTTTTCTGGACTGCCTATGGAGGTTGAAATTGTAGGCATTGTTTTGCACTGCTTCTATTACTCTCAGTTTCAACCTATGATAAGGGAGCCACAGAAGTTGGCCTGGTGGCTTCTGACATGTAGAATGCTACAGAGCTTTGTTCTGTCCCCTCTGCTCTTTAACATCCATATGAAACCACTACAGGAGGCCAGACAATTTTCAGGATTCAGTATCACCAATACACCATATAGAAATGTATGAAAATAAATAAATAAATAATGACACACAACTGTACATTGCTTCCCAAGCTGTAAGGGTGATGCCAACAATATCTCTTTAGAATGCCTGGAGGCTATAAATTTTTTTTCTATTAAAAAAAAGCAGAAAAAAAATAAAAACAAAATAGTAAAGAAAAACCAAAAATACTGTATATAAATGACTTCCCCTTTCATTGCAAGAAATATAAATAATTTTAGTAATTTATTTTTTCTTAAAATACAACAAATGATGTTTTCCCCATATTTCATTTCTTATTTATAAATAGTTTCTGAAAAGCTCATTTATTCACTACTGTTTAGCAAAAGTCCATTAAGGGTTACTAGAAATAACAGCTGGTATTATCTATTGTGATAGATAACTGTGATCAAATAAACTCACTTTATATTATTTCTTTTTACTTTTAACAATCTTGATCTTTAGTTGTTTCAAATAATGTCCCAGAACTTGATTTCTTTTCATTTTTTGCCCCTTCCCACAAAATTCTTCAATTTAGAAAAATTATTTTGTAAACCTAATAAAAAAAATTATCCAGTTCATTTTTATTGGTTGGTTGTATATCTCTTTTAATTATTAAGAGATCAGCCAGATTTGTTTGTTTGTTTGTTTATGGTGGAATTTGCATTTGCTTTATATAGGATGATCTGAAATGTTATGGAAAATGAGAAATCAAAATCCAGTCATTTACAAGCACTATAAGAATTTTTAGCATAAATACAGCAATGAAATTTGGCCTTGGAAATGTGCTACAGTAGCAACAAATCAGGCTAAAACTGCAGACAATAGTAGATTGAAATGCTGAATTGCCAAACCATCAGGAGCCATAAGCATGAAGCATACAAGTATTTGGGCATTTTCAATCATAAGATCAAGGATTGACGAATAAAAATGTGATTAGTAAAGAATATTTCAAGAGAGAGAGAAATAGCTAAGGATAAAACTGAACCCATCAAAGCCAAATACTTGGACTCTATCTGTGATACAATACATGACTGGAATTATTAACTGCACAATCTAAACTGGAGAGTTTGGTCCAAAAAACCTTCCAATAAAACTGATGACTTATTCACTGGGTATTCTGTTCCTATAGTAATATTGACAGATTATATACCTGTGGCACATAAATGGAGGCAGATGTTAACTTCAAGTTAATTAAACTGTCATAGAAGAAAACTGTGCATTGGCTAAGTATGTAAAAGACAACCCAGAACAAACATTGATGCAAGATAAAAATAAATGTAAAGGAAACAAAACATGAATATTGAATCAAGTAATAAAAACATGAACAAAATGCTGGCAAGGAAAGGATTACATGATTAATTTCTACAGAATATTGAAAGGAAAGTAGATAAAGATAAAACCTGGTAATGGTTTACAACTGGAATATTTAAAAAAAAAGAAATGGACGGCTTGATTGTGGCTGCACAAGAGCAAGTTATTTGAACTAATGCAATCAAAACTAGAATTGAAAAATCATCAAATGATTTGAAATGCAAATTTTACAAAGAAGCAGAAGAAATAGTAGATCATACATTCAGCTCATGCAAGAAGATTGCACAAATTGATTCTAAACAATTACATAAAACAGTTGCCAAAGCAATTCACTGGAACATCTTCGAAAATCATCCTATGCCAGTAATGAAACATTTGTCAGAAAATAAAAGTTGAAAAAGAAGTAAAAAAAAGTAGATGAAAATATTGTTGGGATTTTCAAATATAAATTGGGGTGGAGCAGCCAGTCATGCAGGTAGTGGAGGTGGCTTAGGGGCTGGGATGGGAGCAGGCACTGGAGCTGAAGCCAGCCTTGGTCCAGTTAGTAAGCCAAACTGGGTGGCACCTGTTCCCTGGTAGCATCTGAGATTGCCCCATAGACCAACGTGTCTCTGACTGGGGCTTGATCGAGCTGATGGAGGGGTGGGGGGGTTTCCTGATTAGGATGGTATCTACCTGCCTCGGAGTCTTGTTTGCTATGGATTTATTACTTGGAATCTTGTCACTTGGCTCATAACACACCAGATTTAGCTGTGGTTGAAAAGATAAACTGTGGATACTTGATGTGGTAATATCAGGGGATAGTGCAATAGAAGATAAGGAATTGGAGGAAATCACAATGTCTCAAGATTTGAAAATCAAAGTTGAAAGATTATGGCATAAACTGGCAGCAATTGTCCCTCTGGATATCAGCATAATTGGTATTGCACCAAAAAAATATTGGATGATAGTTAGAAAATCTGCACATTGATAATATTACCACCTGTCAATTAAAAAAGACCACACTGCTTGGATCCACACATATAATACTCCGATACTTTACAAGATCTTAGGTTCTTGGGAAGAATTTGGTGTCTACGAAGTCCAATGCCAGCTAAAGAACGGCAGCTGTGATTTTACATTATTATGTATATAGTAGTAATATTAGTAGCAACAGCAACAGCAACAATGGAGAGGGAAGAGCTGCTAGTGGGAAACCAAAAGAAGGAAGTGGGAAAAGTAGCCAAAAAGAACAGCAAGCATAAAGGGGAGAAAGGAGAGTACAAATTCTCTTGTGGCATAAGGTTGCAGGAAAAGCACTCCACAATACATCAACTCTGCTGTTTTTAATTAAAAAGCAGTTTAACAGGATTTAAAGCAGCACCCCCAGTGATTAATCACATGACTAGCTTGATGCTATACATGAATGGCCTAGGGAGCCAAAAGGATAATGGGGAACTAGCAAGCTCAGAATGAACATTTTCCATGCATATCCTGATCTCTTTGGTTTGCATTGTTCTTCGAAGGTAGAGGCCACTCGGCTGATATCCCTAGATAGGCAATGGCATGTCTCTCAGTTGTAACCTGCTGAGAAATTGGGAGCACAGCCAAGGTTCACTGGATTGCTTATTCTCCCAGCTGGCTCATTTTCTGAGATTGCAGGCAACTAAGTAACTAACCTGTGTCAACTACATTGAGGCCTCTTGCCCACTGGGATCCAGATCTCAGGCAAGTATGCAACTGTATTGTTTCATAAAAACAAGTCAAGGATGAGTGTTTCTTCTACTAAGTTTATTACAGAGCTGCAGAGTTTGGTAGTATTCTTATCAGAACTAAAACCAAAAGGCAACATTGCCATGTTTATGGGGAGGGGGATTATAAAACTTGGTTTAGTGGAACATTTCTCACCTGGAGGGTTTATAAAACTCTTTAATTTTAATATTGCATTGCACTGCATTATATTCTATTGCATTATATCTTTATTTCTTTATTTTAAAGCTATGGTTGGCTTTTGATTGCTAGCTTTAAATCATCTGTCGAAAGATATGTTCAAACATATCCTTGCATCCTTCATACAGGTAGTCCTGGGCTTACAGTTATGACCTTTGCAGCATCCCTATGATCATGTGATCAAAATTCAGGTGCTTGGCAACTGGTGCATATTTATGACCTTTGCTGTGTCTCAAGATCATGTGAATACTTTTTGCAACCTTCTGACCAGCAAAGTCAATGGGGAAACCAGATTCAC
>JANHFJ010001501.1:140335-150808 GCA_032468195.1 Cerberus rynchops | reverse complement strand
AATGTTTGTAAAATTTTTTAAAACTTTTAATAAAAAAAAAAAAGATTTTGTATCTTACCTTTATAGTTACATTTCCCTTGGTGATTTTTCTCATGTTGAAGCCCACTGTTGGGATCATATCTTCATTGAACTGTCCAGACTAAACAAAATTAAAAAAAATAATCAGTCATTCATTAGAAATGTCTACCTTTTTGTTTAGCTACAGCAGCCCCATCATTATAACAGGGGGAGATAAAACAGAAATCAGAGGACTGAAAGGGATCTTAATTCCTACATAGCATAAGAATGACTGCTACTTTTTTTTTCAGAGAGTCAAGCATCTTGAACAACATATCAAACAACAATCCCACCCAGGAAATAAAGTAATGGGGAAGAGAAAGAGGAGAAAAAGCTACAGTACCTATCTATATGAATAGACTATGTATAGACGATTCTCAAGTAGATAGACTGAATCCCACTGGTACCCAGGTGTTCATTGTAATATCTAGTATGCAACACTTGGTGTCTTTAATTAACAAAAAATAACTGTTGTGTTATTGCTGCTATACAGTCTATTTTACCATACAACTATAATTAAAATTGCAACTAATACTCATAAGATGTATAGGAATGTAAACTAATCTGTCATTTCCATGTCGGGTATTAGAAAGTATACAAAATACAATCAGTATCAGACTGCAGCCTGACTGAAAATGACAACTAGAAATAGTTTATGGATCTCAATTGTTTATCAGATAGAAATCAACTGAACAAATCCACAGATAAAATATATAGCACAACACATAGTATCTTAGTAATAGTAAATTGTCATTCATTAAGTAGAACAGAATTTATTACAATCTGTTTATTATTTATCTGATTATTTATTATTGTGATTTTTATCTTCACAAAAGGGAAAAGTGTGTAAACATGTATACACTGGAATCCACAAAACTGAACAAGTTCAGATGAAAGATAAGGGGTTTTTGCTTATTGTAACTTCAGTTGTCCTGGATTTGTTGTGTTCCATATATCTTGCAACATTTGTGTCAGAATAATCTTAGAAATTACTTTTATCTGCCCATTTCTCTTTTCTTTCAATAATTTACAATTTTAAAATGACCAGCATTTAATCATTTATCATTTTAAATTTAGTAACAGAGATTTAAAAATCTTGCGAGTATATATCTAAGTGTCAGCAATGAATTTATCTAATTCTGATTTTTAAAATGGAGAGCTTTTAGCCTCTGGCTTTTAAAGATTTGGCACATCAGCAAATCTTCCATGATTCTCAATCTCTGTGTTTTCTCCCTTGGCTTTTCATTTTAAAAGGCATATCCTGATCTTGCCAGAGAGATAATAATAGACTGCTCAAAAGCTACATGCTTCAGACGGCCAACCAGCTCACACTGTATTGGGAAGTAATGTAACATGCTACTCTAGACTTTGTTTTTCCTACAATGGTAAGATTTTACTTAAGCGATAGACTCAAATATCATTTTTCTGTTCAATTTTTTTTCTAAAACAGACCATCAACACTGCACACTAAAGATTTTTTATTATGATATTCCTAACAGAGGAGATAAGCTAGTCTTTAAAAGATACAAAAGTTACATATTTGAAAGAAACCTTATTTTACCTAATCCAGTGTACTAGGGAGATGGAAAAGCCAAATTTCAGATAACTTAACTAGAGAAGGTTACTGGATGACTTTGAACCAGTCACTGTCTCTCAACCCACTCTACATACTCATAGGTTTAACTGCATTGTGATAAAACTGGAAGAAGGATCGGCAGTATACTGCCTTGAGCTGAATGAAAGCAGGGATATCAATCTAATAAATAAACTGGGCAGTAGAGCTGGGAGCAAATCTTAGGATGTTTAGAGGAGAGCAGGGCTCTTAAACTGTTTTTAAAGAAGCTACTAGATCTTTACAACAACAATGATCTTTTTAAACTTCTTGGAGGAACAAAAGATGCGATAAGCAAGAATGACTGTTTAAAATCTAAGACTTAATAATGGGTGGAATCTGACCGGTTTTGCTACCGGTTCGGTTAGGCCGCAGTTCGGTGCCAACCGTGCTGCAGTGCGGCTCTTTAAAGCTCATTTACAGGCACCAGAGGCAGCCGGGATCATTAGGAGGGCTCCAGAGACGCACCAAACAGCTGATTAAGGTAAGAAAAAACCCCCCAAAGCTCCTATAAGGAAAGAAAAGGGCAAGGGTGGATGGGAGGGGCCAATTTTAAATCGCCACTACCGGTTTGGGCGATGTGGTGCGATCCGGCTGCATTTCACCCCTGCTTAATAATAAAAAGATCCATGGTCTCATTACAGACTCAAACATTGCCTCAACATAATCTGATTTCCTTCAGCATCAGCAACATGTACACAATTAGACTAGGTACATACAGTAGTTGACTGCTTCAGGCTTTAACACAACACTATTACCGCTTGCATTCCTATCTTTTGATATATCCAAAACGTTGCCTTTCAATATATTGTTCCAGTATAGAATATGACTGACATATTCACATGTTCACTAAGTCATAAAGTACTGTGCATTTTTCTTTGGGTTAACATAACATGTGAATTCAGACTCTCTGGTTTATAAACTATAATTCATTGTTTAGTATTATATGTGAATTATATTATTATGATGGAAAATAGTTATTTAACCCAGTCAGTTAGGAGTTAAGTAACTGAATTTACTGTAACACAAGCATGTCAAACTCAGAGTCCCCTGAGGGCCATATTGTCACATATGATGAGGGCCGCACTCTCTTCAATTGGGCTGCAGTGGCTGGGCTCACCCTTGGCAGCTCTTGGGACGGCAGGACAAGCAGAAGACACACGCCGGTGGCGGCAGCGCGAGTCACAAGCGTCGGCTGACCGGCTCCTCTGACCAGGCTAAGGAGGAGTTGCTGTCACTCCAGGGGAAAGGCGTTTCTCTTGCAACTTGCCCGAGGAGCCTCAGAAGCTTTTATGCTTATTTGTTACATGTCTAGACTGCTTTTCAACAGTGAACTCAGGACAGCGTGTAGGGTTCGCCTTCCTGTTTACTCACTTATTTAATTTTATTTATTGATTTAAAATATTTTACCCCACCTTTCTGCTCAAGAAGGATCCAAGATGGCATCCAGGGAGAGGGGGCGGTATATAAATCTTGTAAATAAATAAACAAACAAACAAACAAACAAATAAATAAATAAATAAATATAAAAAAAAACAACCATCATCTGTGTGGGCCGCAGGTGCACTTGAAATGGGCCACATGTTTGACATGCCTGCTGTAACACATAGGACACCATCAGAGCTCAGAGTTCAAAAACTGATTGAATCAAACCAGCAATAGTGACAAAGTCACCATTGAAATCCATGCATCCTTGACATGTATTTATAGTAGTTTGTTTCCCAGCTAATCATAATGCAAAAGCCTTGAGCCAGAATTCATGGGGCTTCCATAAATCAGAGGAACTAAAAAAAATGATTCTAACATTTGTTTTGTAATAGCTCAGAAACATTTCACTGTATTGGAAAAAGAACCTGACAATTTTTCTTGTTACGAAATAATTATATAAGTACTGAGAATTTACCCGACATTAAAAGAGAAAGTGACAGATTAAGAATATGAATATGAATATGATCCTGCATTTACAGAAATGTGCATCTCCATTATTTAAGTGTACTATTGTTCAAAATTTCAGCCAACCTCAAAGAAGAGCCTCGACAGAGGAAGGATAAGAGATGGAGAAAAGTTTAAGGAAAAAATTAGCTACTATTCCTCTTGAGATCTTAAGTTCTTAGTGTGGGTGTGTGTGAATGGGTGGGTGTAATCAAACACACACACACACACACACACACACACACACACACACACACACACACAGCACTGGAGAACTAAGCTGTGGAGTATCCATCTTGAACCAAGAC
The DNA here is from genome assembly GCA_032468195.1 of Cerberus rynchops. NCBI lineage: Eukaryota > Metazoa > Chordata > Lepidosauria > Squamata > Homalopsidae > Cerberus > Cerberus rynchops. Next base: position 146,899 of record JANHFJ010001501.1, on the reverse strand, counting down.
ATTTATGTATTTTAGATCATGTATTATTTCAATGTGTGGATATATTCCATTTAACACTGGAATTTTTTTAGGCTTCTAGAAAATTAAAAGTTCACGTTAATTCAGTGACTTCTGTTGCCCAAAGGCAACAACATTATGCATTAGCTATAACAAAATTTTATATTAGCAAGGGGCAAGTTACATTCCAGTAGCAATTCAACTGTTTATGACTGTTTATGATTAAAATAACTGCCTAACTATTGTATTGTACACAGTTTAGCCCATTTAGAAACCTAAGGTCATATAAAACTATTCATTTGTACCATTTATTTGTAATTCTAGCCAAAACTATTTTAAAGAAACTTAAAAATGCCCAATGAATATATGTTGTTTAATTTTCACAGCCCAATCCAATGGTTCAAAGCACACAGAAAATAAAAGGAAGAAATATAAAACCAAATGTTAAATCAGGACATAAGAGAGAATGAAAACATTATATTGTATACTGTCTTTCAACACTAGAAAGAGTCAAGACACCTGTACCAGTTTTTTGGATCACAATTTTCACAGTCCTTTTTCATTTATCAAGATTGCTAGGGTTTATGGGAATTGGAAGCCAAAGGACTAGTCTGCCTGTCCTTGCATAAGTTACTGAGTAGTAGCCAAAAATATATTATACCTCAAATTTAATCAGGCAAAGAACTTCCATAATTCAAGAGCTATCATAACCTATTCATATGCCTTGATGATTTATCCTTGGCATGCAGGTGATACCAAAATAAAAGCTTGCTCAGCAAATTGTAAGGAAATAAAATATACCTGGATACTGGCAAGCTCAATAAAGCTGCAGCTAGCTGTAACTGAGATACAGCCATGCTACAGAAATGCAACGTATTTTTATTTCTATGTATTACAACGGACACTTCCAAAATGAGTTTTGCTAGTCATAGTGACAAATGTGACACAGCTTCCAACATCATCTTTTTTTCTAAATATAACAGTGGGATTCATGTCTCCTATATTCATCAGATGGTGTGAGCCTACAGTTTAGCTGTCTGGAACTATGCATCCACTTTCTTAGAAAAATGTATGGACCATGGCCCAGTAGTGGGCCGCAGTCTGGGGGTTGGAAACCCCTGCTCTAATCTACATGCATTTGATCAAATGAGTGAAGGCTACACTGACAGACCTATATGGTTTTCCTCAGATTCATTCAATAGTTGAAAACTAATCAAAGAGAGAAGCAACCTGGAATTAAGGAGAAACTTCCTAACAATGAGGACAATTAACTAGTTATCCTCTGGTTAACCTATACATAGGTTCACTGCTTGAACAGCGGGCTGGACTAGAAGACCTCCAAGTTCCCTTCCAGCTTCTCTTCTCTTCTCTTCTCCTCTCCTCTCCTTCATTCTTTTGTACCTTAAAGTTTAAAAATCAATTTATCCTATTATAGTTGCCAAGTGCATTTAGTATGTATGAGAATTGCAGGAGAGTAGGGGAAAGTATAAAACCTATCAATATTTCTATCATTTTACAAATAATTTAGACATAAATTACAAATAATTTACAAATAATTCAATCAAACATTCAGACTTAAGGTGACATACAAAACAAAACAAAACAAAACAAAACAATACAATAGCTAGTCTGTATTTTACAGCTAAACTGTAAAATAATATAAAGTAACACATAGTTTAATCTAAATAGCAGTTACATTTAAGAGCAATGACTATTCCTTTCTTTATAAATGAAGTCCAGCATAGATAACCATGTCAGGTTATCTATGAAAAAAACATGAGGCATTTTTTTCTTTTAGATGAGCTCATTCAGAGAACATTTCCTCCTGTATAGTCACCTGCATTGGATAAATGTGAGCAAGGTATTTCTATTCAAATTAAACACAATCTGTTGAATGTAATTGTGAAAAACCTGAATTTGTGCTCACCATCTTATAGCAAATACAGTTCCCCAAAATAATATTTTAATTGCTGCCATTTATTTGCTTGGCTGAAGTGGAAAAGGCCCAATCAAATTCTCCTCCTTTTGAAGAAGCTCATACAGCGCTAGATTGGTACTCAATTGTTTTGAAACTTATAGAATTTGGTACTCAATACATTTTGATGAGAAAATTTTGTCCCAGTACTCATCATTTGTTTGATAGTGCACAAGCTAGATCTTGTTGGTGGAGGATGCCTTGTGGTTCGTAACATTATTCCTTATGGGGAAATTTGTTTCATACTCATCATTTCTGCAGTCATTGTGTTTCCCAGAACTAATTAATGATGAATACTGGGTACCACTGTACGCTGATACATACACAGAACCTTTTCTTATGCAAAAGCAGAAGTGTATTACATGGTGTGCAAACTCTTAATAATAATCCTCACACCACTTTTCAATACAAAAGAAGATAATTGTGCAAATCATCTTTGTAAACCATAGGGATAAACAAAAACTATACTAGCATAGAAACAGTGACAACAGACAATAATGGATTCCCAAATCTGCTTTATACAATCCATATATGCTGTGACATAGATTTCCCTTAATGGGATTCTCACAGTGAGATTTTCCAGGGCTGCAATAATTTAACAGCTGTTAATTTCAGATTCACAAATACTCAAAATACTGGGAAATTTTGCTATTACTGATAGGATGCTTGCAAATCTAGATAGGATTTTATAGTGCTTGATATAATGATGCCTTGAAGATACTGACAACATCCGATTTCTCATGTGTCATCTCTCTGTTTAGCAGCTAAGATTTTTCAAGCCTTTGATATCGCACAGGACTCATATGTCTGCTTTATTTATCTTTTTAAGTGATATCTTTTATGGTGTTGTTTTCATACATAGTTTTATCCATTTGTTATATACCGGCCAGGAAAATTTGCCCCCTTTTTTACATGTTCCCAAAATGATAGGAACTTATAAATGCTGGTAGCTGAAAAATTCAACCGCTTAGATTACAACTAGCTGATAGTATTGTAATCTTATCTTTAGTAATCTCAAAGATACAAACTATCTGTTTAACATATGTTAGCAATATACATTTAGAATATCTATTGTACTAGTTTAAATTACAGGGAGCAAGTATTATTTATCTGTGCAATTAAAAACAGAATGGCACTGAAATGTCACTGAACAATAAATGTACAATTAATGCTTAATTAATAGCGCTGCACTAGAATATGGAAGCGTTGTATTGATCTGAAATCTCTTCTGAGAAACAGCTGATCTGCCGTGTAGCCTTCCTACACAGAAGCTGCATGGTGCTATCTCAGATGTGGGCCCCAATTTAGAACTGGGTACAATCCTTGGGGATTGTTGTGGGGAACCCAGCAGGGTGGGACGGAGAGAAGATGGGGGTACAGTATTCCTTTGGTTGTTTATAAAGGCATTGCAAGTGCAAAAATTTTGTTCACATAATTGCGGTGGTGATATGACAGCAATAACTTCAGTTACATATTATAAGTCCCTTCATTCAGTCCTGTTGTAATTTCAAACAATCTCCGAATGAACAATCCTAAATTGAGAATTGCCTGTATTTCTTGTTAGACTTTCTTTCCAATTTCTTTATTACTAAAAATTACATTTAAAAAACTATTTAATTTCTGCCATATTAAAAACTTCCTAATCATATCAAAAAAGAAGAAAAGCTTAACTATTGCCTGGTACAATATTCAAAATGATATTCTGTCATTTGTACTACACTAGTTGCAAACCATAATCCAAATCATGAATTAACTCTGACAAAGCATGATTTCTGCTATATAAGTTGATGTCTAAATCAATAAACTGCTGTATCCATTTCAAGAATTGGGGTACAAACTCCCCCCATCAATAAATATGATTTGGCAGTGTCAGGATTAATTTCTTAAATATTCCCTTTTGTCTTCATTGTGGATCCCATTCATTTTTTCAAAGTACTGGACATGGAATTTCACCCCTACTTTTAGGTTGCCAAAATTTATATGGGAAAATCAAAGTTGCAGGCAAAAAGCAGCTACAGGGCACACCCACACTTTATTTACAGGTAGTCATTGACTAGCACCATTTGTTCAGCAAAAAAGTTACAATGGCAGTGAACAGACTTATGACCTGTACTCAAAGTGCAATGCAACGCCCCTGCAGTCATGTAATCACAATTAGAGTGCTTGGCAATCCGCCCACCCTAACAACCAGTCATAAGGATGCTTCAACTGCCCCAATCTCCCACTGGATCCCTTGGGTCTCTTTTCCATCCTTCTGGATCCACATTTGTTGGTGTCCCCCCCTCCCCCCGTCATGCCTTCTCTTTTCTGAAAGAGAACAGGCAGTGTGCCAGGTGTCCTTCTTTTGTGCCATTCCGGAAGTGGACACCATTTTGGGAGTAGCCACAATTCTCACAAAGCTTGATTTGGGCCCACTCCCAAAATGACGCCTGCTTCTCAGATGGGACAAATCAGCTTCTGTAAAAGGCCATATAGTGCACCCGCTGATTCTCTCTTAGAAAGGTTATCTTTGGAAACAGCCTTTCTGAAAAAGAATCAGTTGGTGGAGTGTGCAGCCTTACTACACAAAAACTGCTTCTTGCCATCCTGGAAGCAGAGTCCATTGCAGCCACTCCCAAAATGGCGCTGAAAGGAGTGAGGTGGCTGCATGGTGCATTAGCTGATTCTCTTTCAGAAATTTCCCCAAAGAGAATCAACAAATGTGCCACACAGCCTTTTAGAGAGGCCATTTTGCACTATGTTAGAAGCAACTGCCGTTCTCAGGATCTCTCAAAATATCTCTTGCACACCAATGATGCCAGCCTCCCAAATGGCGCAAGGTTGTCTCTCTAGGCAAGTCACGCATTGCATTGGCCACGCACTCTTTGGAAAGAAGAGTTAAGTGGAGTGAGGCACAATAAGGACGAGGCTCAAGGATACGGGATCCAGTGGACCAGGAAGCAAAGGTGCCTCAGGCATTGAGGGAGGCCCTGGCAGGCCCAGTGTGGGCTATAAGTGATCTGGGAAGATATTGCAGTACAGGCCTGGGGCTGCTCTATGCTCCCAAAGCCATCCCATTCCCTCAGAGGCACCCCATGTTTCACTTAACAACCCAGTGATAGCTTCATGACAATAGGGAAAACCAAGACTGCAGTCATTAAGCAAAGTGATCAAGTGAGCATCTTGTTTAATGACTGCAACAATATACAATTCTAGGCTCAATTGTTGTAGCAAGCCAAAGACTACCTCCATTTATTTAGTTAATGAATTTATAGCCTCATCTATAAATTTCCATCTCAACTACATGACTCTAGATGGCTCACAGTTAAAACAGAAAAAAAACATAAAAATAGAGTTGGGTGGAGGAGGTTGACTTGCTGTGGCGACCCCTAATGGGAACAGCCGAAAGAAGAAGAAGAAAAACTAAAAATAACAAGTTGCAAACAATAAAAATGATATAAAAATAATAGCCAAGTAGACTTCCAACCACCCTAACATGCCATGGCACGGGCATTCTGATGCTATCAGGGCGCTGGGCTCAAGGACAAAGCCTTTTAATGCCTTTTAATGCCTGCAATGTCAGGGCAAGTTCAAATTCTGAAGGGATAATGTTCCTGAAGGTGGCAGAAAACTCTCTCTTCCTGGGTCCTGACAAACGACATTCCTTTACAGACAGCACCTGGAGCATGCCCTTCCTGCCAGATCTAAAAGAATGAGTAGACATGACTGAAGAGAAGACAGTATCAGAAGTAACCCATACTTTTCCTGTCATGTTAAATGCCTTGCTAACCATTTTGTTAAGAACATGCCCTCATGATGCAGCCTTCTTCTCTTCCCCCACCAATAGCTATGACTACAGTATCTGTATGTTAAAACCGTGTTTTCTATATCCTTAGTAATATACTAGTTGGTTCTACCTGCTAAAATTACAGTTTTAAAAGCAACCTTTTCAGTCTCGCAGGCAAGGCCAACAAATGATTGCAATTATTTCATTTTGCTGAAGGACACTCCTTTATATTTTCTAAGAACATTACTAAAAATGACTATCATTTTACCTTACTCCATTTTATTGGGTGGAGGGGGGGATTTTATAAACATTGTGTGGAATCATTTATAATTTTTGTCCACTTTAATTTCCTCTCTGAAAAAGAAATCCTCTTTCGTTTGGTAGCTATAGCACTGTTGGGGAAGAGGTCTGTAACTTTATATAAATAATAGCTCCATTAATAAATTACTTGGGAGATCATATATGTGCAGAGTTCAATTGAAATTATTATAAAGATATGGCAGACTTTCAAGCTGCTGCTTATGCAGTCCCGTGTGCAGTTTCCTGTTGATCATTAAAATAGTTTTGTCAGTATCTAAATTGACTGAGCATAACCACTCTTTTCTTGCCCTTACATCTTTGCTTCTTGGATTTTCCTTCTGCAAAAGATCAATGACTTTAGACTGAGTAAGCATAGAAAATGCTCTGACACACGTTCCTGCATGCAGGTTTTTCTAGACTCTTATCCACAGGTATCCAAGTAGGACTTTTGATAACACTGTGTAACAAATTTTCAAAAAATTTCTGTTTCTGGTTTCAAATTATTGATTTCTGGTTAATTGAGCAG
>JANHFJ010001501.1:24092-34553 GCA_032468195.1 Cerberus rynchops | reverse complement strand
CCCCCCCCCACCCCCAGCTTAGGAAAGAGATTTTGCATATTCAGGCAGAGAAGGTTTAGCTAAACTTCGCTGGGCTGAGGAAGGGAGTTGAAAGTATTTGGCTTTGCTTTAAGAGACAATGCAACAAGTTTGGGGAACGCTGTCCGGAAATCTGTGGAAAAAGTTTTGTGGGATACCTGACAAAGAGAGTTTGTGTCTGTTTCTTCACACTACATCAATGTTTTTTTTTTTTTCTTCAAATTGAGATGTGCAGACTTCAGCTTCCGGGAATTTCTCAGTCAGCATTCTGAGTGTTGAAGTCCACACACCTCAAAAGTTGCCAAATTTGAAAAACGCCGCACTAAATAATCTGTACTGTAAGCAACATTGCCTAGAGGTCAGGGCAAAGGGTTGGTGGGAGCCTTGCTGCATTTCTGACTTCTTTGTGGGAGAACACCTGGTATCTCCTGCCAAGCCAGTTTTTCTCCTTTAAGGGGAAAATAGGGCCATTTCAAGGAGAAAACTGGATTCTGTTAAAACTCAGGAGGTAATACAATTGTCTTATCTCCCAGACTTTAGCTTTCTGGTTGTTATCTGAATGTCTTTCTGTTTTACACCAAGCTGGAAAAAAAGGAGATATTTAAGAGGAAAAGTTTTCTAGATACCATAATTGGGGATTTGATCTATGGTGCAAGATATCTAACATGGTAAGCTACAGTAACCAAGATATTGGCTTGGGTGCCCAAAGTTCTATATCCAGAGTACTGCAAAAAAAAAAAAAAAAAAAAATGAAAATCTTTAGCTTCGTGATTAGAAGCCTTAGTGGGAGTCTGAAAGAATAGAATTGATCAAGTCAAAGTAAATTCTCATACTAATCAATTCAGTAGCTCCCTAAGCAATGTTATTAAGTAACTGAGGCCAGCCCTGTATTCTAAAATATTCGTTTCTATATATAATACTTTCCATGGCTGGGAGACTGTCCTCCTTTAAAATGCATCTTTTCTAGTCCAAGGCATTATTTTTGCATAATACATGTGAACAACTGATTTCTGCAGAACACACTTAGGATCCCAACAAAGTGAAATAAGGATGGCCTAATTTGGAGCTCATTGTGCAACAGTACATAGGGCTACTGTGAAAATGCTCTTAAGGGACCCAGTCTACCCCTTAGTTCTTCCAAATCTACTTTGTCTTCAAGGCCCTTCAGTTTGCCAAAGGCCAGCCCTAGAGACATCCTGATCAAGCTCCTGATTACTTACACAAATGATTTACTTATAGAAAGCCCTGCTTACACCTTTGTGTAATTACTTTACAAGTCTTTGAGCTACAGCAGCAACAGCAACTGTTGATGGTGCTACCCCTCTCCCTGTACAGCCTGGTTTGACTTCCTATGGCTGAAAGTGCTAGCAGGACTGAAAGCTATGCTGCAAATCAGCACCCCTTTTAAGGCCAGCGACAAATGCTCTGTTTGTTTGGTGCTGAACTAGCCCTGGGTTTGACACAGCAATCTTAGCCACAAGGTCAACACAACCAGTCTTTCGTCTCAAAGCTGGAATGCGTATTGTACATATGACCTCTGTGAGGAAGACTCTTCATCTTTCAGGCATGAGAACAAGAATATAAAAGGGGCACCAAAGGTCCTTTTCTGCTGTAGTTATGAATTTAGAATTATGCCATGTTAGGAAGAAAGGGGAACACGTATTTAACATCTTTCAAGGAAAAGGTCTTTGAGAAACTTTAGAGTAGAGAATTGGTGAAGAAAAGGCTTAAATTCCTGCCTCTCTTTTAAATTCTGTCTTGACACATCTTTGCTTTTGTGGTTTGTTAACATGTGCATTCTTGCACTTATTAATATATCTTGGATAATTTGATCCTTGGTAGTCAGAGTTCAATTGAGATTACCAAATCACTTATGATGAACTTCTATAATCAGGAGCTTTTTAGGGATTTTTGACTACAACTCCCATCTTTGGCATAGCTGACTAAAAATCAAGTTCTATTCCAACACAAGCAGCAGACTCAAGGAATCTATTAAAATGCTTATTTTGGCTATGGAAGCTCAAAGATCATGTCTGGGTGTTAAAACTGCAATGTCTTGGGCAGGAGGCAGTTTTTGCTCCAACTAGAAAGCTCTGAATTTAGGGCATCTGCAAATATTAATTGCTTTCAATTAATCTATCACTTTTTATGAGCAAGTTTAGTGTAAATCTAAAGGATTGATAGAAATACAGGAATTGTAGGCTAGATATGGGATTTTTTAAAACAATCTGGACAAACCACTTCTAAATGTTTGCCAAGAAAATGATATTGACTTCTCTATGTAGTTACCTAGAAGTCTAGCTAAGCTCAAGCGAGTCTTTAATCACATTGCAACTCTTCTAGGAACATCCTTCTAGGAGACAATAATTCAGTTTCAGCATGTGGTGGCGCCATTAACAATTCTTTATGGGAATCAAACACACTGTAAAATATAGTCTCCAAAATGCATCCTTAAATAAAGCGTTTGTCCAACTTTTTAATTTCAGAATAACAATTCCTTTAAAACTTTTCCTCCTGCAAAATCTCTAAAAGGCAAATGGAGTGTATTCTGCAATGAATTGTATTCAGCAAATATTTAATATAGAATAGTAAAAAATAACTAGATGTCCCACATCACTGCTTAGAAATCTTTTGACCATGGTTGCATTCATACAAATTTAACTTAACCAGAGTTTATTCAGATCAATTTTCTGGCTTGCAAAACACATTTATGCATTAGATACTGTATATGAATTGGATTCACACAACACACCAGGCAAAATCTGGTTTTGCAACCTACACCTGAAAACATATTTTTGTGGAAAGTAGATAGGGTATTTCTATCCAAAAATAAATGAAGTGAGTTTAGTTACATTAGTTTTATTGCCAGGACTAAAACTCTTCCAGCGCAATATAGTAAAAAACAGTAAAGAAGCCATTATTGAAAACATTTATTGAAAACAGTAGCTCAAGATAAAAGGAATCCTTTAGAACTCAATTAAATACTGTAATTATTTTTAAATAGATTTATCTATACTCATTGAGTATTTTATTCTGCCATGGCTGATTTCAGCCCAGTCCAGTTACCTTCCCATTTTAGATTACAATTCTTTTTCAATAGTCACATGGCCATGAGACAAAGGTGGTAATATAAAATAGAATCAACATCTAATGACACGTTCATAGCATCAGTCATTCCTTCAGCTCTTTTTTTTTTTTTTTTTGGTATAGTATTAATCTTTAACCCAGGTAGGCCTGCTTGAATGAAAGACTATTAGATTTAGGATATTTTAGGAATGTAACTATGACTTGGGAAGTGGAACAAAAAGACATATCCTTGGAAGGAGGAAGTAACAACTATTCATGAAAAGCAAGCTTCTCTTAGTGACGCTATGTTGCTATTTTTCTATCCCAGTTCAGCTATTCAGTGTGTTGTGTTGTAATATTGATTATAGCAATAATTAGCAATCTCTCTAGTTATCTCAGCTTTGTTCTCTCTTCTCCACTGCTGAACTTGTGCAAGCTGAAATTCAAGTCAGTAGATGTTCACTGACTTTCCCATTCTCTTCAACATTCTTCACCCATCTTTGGAATTTCACACCCTGTGTATGAATTTGAAATTCAAGTGCCATCTTTCCCTTTTTTCTTCTAAATTCCTTGCTGAATGCAAACAGGATAGCCAGTAAACAGTTGTACAAACTGGACCTTATCCCAGGCGCAAAATGCTGTCCCCGTTACTTGAGCTTGGTCTATCTTTTCATCCTTCTGGGCACTGAGGAAAAGGTGTTAGAATTTAGTATTTGAAATTACCAAAAATCTCCTATCTCTAGTGCTAGCATTAGAATGTGGATGAGCACTGGATAATAACTGTATTCATTCAAAAGAAGATGTAGAAATGTTATTGCTATATTCAAGAAATTGCTTACTAGTTGGATTGAGGCTGAAGTGGAAAATTCTAGGACATTATAGATATTTGTTGAACTACAAACTCCCAACAGGGATGGCCAATGATTAGAGTTCCTCATTTTTAAATAGGGTCCAAATGATGTCAGGGTTTAGGTCAACTACATCTGTTGTGAAATTTCCTCTGAATTTTAACTGTTTTGCTTAATTCAGTCCATTCACAGATTTTTCTTGTCTCTTTTCTACTACAGCTTCAAGTTTCTGCATATACTTAAGAGCCAACTCTGTATGTCATGGAAAACACAGAATGTATAATATTGAGATACAATATTGAGTACTTTCACAGTAAGAATTTGGTGTCATTTCCACACACAGGTTTCTAAATAAAGTACCAAATTGGGCATTTAGGCTACTAACAAAGTTGTGGCAAAATACACTGCCCTAATGAGTACACTAAGGAATACACAAAAATGTATGAAGCCCTAAGGAACTTCAATTTTATGATTTTTGTCTGTTCAACTTCTTCTTCCAAAGATCTTGTGTCTTCAAGTTATTTATTTTGCAGCATAGCAGTTCATGAATCTGCTTTCATTTGCATAGTAGTGGACAGTGGATGCAATTATGCCTTCTGCTGAAATAGGTTGTACTGAGGTATTTTTATTGGCCAGAAAGCAAATGCTGCAAAAGAGAATGGTATTTATAGAGATAACAAGTATTACCTATATTAGTACTAATCATGATGGATTTTACCATCTGAAATCTAAACTAATCATTCTTATTCATTTTACATTCACATTTAGTACAGAGAGATTAAGCACAAATTCTCCAGCAAGGGAGATTCTAATTCTCAATTCAAAAATGTCAAAATAACAAAGGCTCTATTTTCAGTCACATTCTGTTTCAAACCAGATAGCAGAATATATAGACAGAGGTTGTACTTGTGGCAACTGGTCCTAAACCATTTATTAAGATCAGCACCACAAATCCACAAGTGAATAAGAATTAGTAGAGGTGCTGTAAAGCTACTAGTATATGTGCCATAGATTAGTTCCCATACAGTAGATATATATTTTTATATTGTCTATGGCTTTGGGACTCTCTTCAAACAACCCCTTGGAGTATATCATGCAGGAATCTTGGAAGAATAAGTAAAATATAAATCTTTGCTTTATTTTTGTTTGTTGATTTGTTTATCAAATTTATAAGGTGGCCTATCTCACAAAAAGCAGTTCTGAGTGACATACAATAAATTAAGTCAATATATAAGGACAATCATTATTAAAATTATAAAACAGTCTGGACAGTGTACAATTAAATACTAACAAATACAATATTAACCAATCATTGATTCATCTCAGAATTTCACCAGTCCCTGGGGATCCCCAGATCTGGTGGCATAGCCAGATCTTTAGGACTTCCTGAACATTAACACAAATGGAACTAATCTCACTTCAGGAGGCTGGGGGAGAAGAACATTTCATAAGACAGGCACCATAGAAGAAGACCCATGTTCTGGGACCCACCAGTTGGGACCTTGCAGTATGTCTTCTCTACCATATCTTATGGAACAGGCAGCTACATTTAGGGAGAAGCGGTCTCTTGGATAATCAAATCCCATGCCATGAGGTGGTCTAAAGCATTTTGACTTGGACCTGGAAGCAAAATGGCAATCAATGCAGTTTATGGAGCAGGGATATAATATGTGCCACTCTAGTGCCACATATAACTAACTGCCTGGGTGCTGCATCCTGCATCAGTTGAAGCTTACAGATACATTTCAAGGGCAGACCTAGGGCTCCTAATGAAAAATATGAAGAAATTCCATTCTATATTCATGCTTTAAAGAATGAAGATCAAGTAGGATTGCTAAAATTATTGGATTGTTATAGGCAGGATTATATGAATGAAGTAACCTGGCCCTACAACACCATGATTAATATTTAGAAATATCTGAGACAACATTAGACCTCTGAGCCATCCTATGAAGGAAAATCACATGCACCATGATGATACAATGGAATTAAGCCTAATAATGTGAAAAGCTGGCGATTAAATGTCTTATGGACATATGGAAAAAGTAAAACATGAGATAAGTCATTCCAGATGCCATGTTGCATTTTGTCTCTGGCAACTGAGGAAGTTGAAAAGCCAATTGATTGGTTTGTTTATACTTTATAGCAAAATATTGCCGTAATTATATAGCAGTGCAATGTTACATGCACATGTTTGTAAGGAAATGGAAACATCCTTATGGTTGTGTGTGTACATTCATGCACTCAGTCTTTTTCAACTTTGGTGCCCTTCAAGTGCATGGATTTCAGTTTCCACAATTGTTAGCCCTGGCCATGCTGACCAGAGGGGTCTGAGAATTGACATATCTGGATCAGACAAGAGTGTTATATATTCTAATCCTAAACCCAAAAGTTTTAAATGCCAGGAAGCCATGAAGATCTATAATTTCTCTAGTAGCTATGCTTTGAGATTAAAGTGAGCAAACCTTGTAATACAAGAAACATATACCAATAAAGGAGAATATTTGTAGCCCAGGGTTGAAATGTGGGGTCCTTGATGTTCTCTGAGCTTGGTTGTTTTCTTGCAGACATTTCATTACCTGAACTAGGTAACATCATCGGTCCTAGTCAGCCACTAGCATTGATGAAGCTACCTCATTTAGGTAATGAAACATTTGCAATAAAACAACAAAGCTCAGAGAACACCAAGGAACCCTCATAATAAACTTGAGACCCCTTCCCCATCCTAATAGGCTCAAATTATGTTGGGTTTTCCATGTTTAGTAGGGTGTTTGACAAATCTGGTAGTTTTAATCTCAACTCATCTGGAGAGCCCATTTGGATAAAAAAAACTGAATGTTTGTCAAGGAACAGCTGCAAGAAGAAATGAGCTACATATAATCAGAAACAGCAGACTCTAATGATGAGCACAAGATCATGTTGTCTGAATGCATTTTATTTCGGTATTCTTTGGTATTTTTGTATTTCATAGGCTTACAGCCAGATTCACACATCGTTCTACACTGTAATGGGGATGACTTGTTATGGCTCAACAAATTATAATTAAGGCACAATATGTATCTTAGGTCTAGGAGCAGAGCACCATTTCTGCACAAAAGTCACTGCTTTTTCTCCCCAAAACACTTGGTTCCATTTGCATTCTTACTCTGTTTTCAGCTATGTTTTCCCACCTCTTCTTAATTGTCAGCAATGTTGTATAATCAGATCTCTGATTATACAATAAGTACATAACCACATTTTTGGAGTCTTCATCCTAAAAATTATCTGTACTCCAGCAGACTTCAGTTCTCGCTCAGCCTCCTACTTTTGGACAGTTGATGCCATCTAAACTATATAAGGACTGTCTCTCCTGACTAAAGATCAAAAAGTAGAAATAATAATATAATATTAATTATATGTCATAATTATGGTATAATATAATTAACACTTAATTCTATTCCAACAGAATCAGTGTAGGGATTATAGCAAGATAAGCAAAGCAATTTAAACATTCAGAACTGCTATTGAAGTGCCAACTAATATTACAAATCAAAATTAATAAGCAGCTAAATTTACTGTAGAGATGAGTCTCTTTGAGGATCTTAACCACTTATGATGCTATTGATAAAAGCCATGATGTCAGCAAGATGGAACAGTTTTTAATTTTTCTCAGCAGGAAGTTTCCAATTTAGGGAAATTCATCTGATCCCTGCAAATGAAGCATTAGACTATCCCTTATGATACAAAGCTGAGGAAACTGTATATCTCCAGCTGTCACTGAATACCAACTCCAGCTGTCCTTGTTAGCATGATCAGTATTGGGACATTCTGGGAGCTGTAGTCTTGCAACATTTGGAAGGTTTCTGAGGTATGTCTACAAGACCAGCACATTATAATGGTATTGATGAAAAACACTAAGATGGATAAGCTTATGCAAACACTGAACAACACAAAAAGACTCTGCTGCTCTCTTCAGAAGCTCATGGCACCAAAGCAATATTTCCAGGGAATTCAAGAGAAAATGGTGGAATAGCAAAAGAGAAATAAGTCATGCCTCTCTGACTCTCTCCTGTCTCATCCCTCCTCCTCCTGCAGAAACAATTTATAAATCTGCCAAGACAGTGCAAGAATTGAACTCATACCTTTAAATCTGTATGTTAGGAGATCTAACTAGTGATTAGGGGAATTTAGGACTTGCTTTGAACAGCCCTTTTTTAAAAAAAATCTGGCAGGGCTGGGATTGCCAAAGGGTGAATGAGGGGAGTGTAGGGCAGCCATGTCACATGCTTCAATTCCTTTTTTGCTGCACCTGCTGAGGTTCAGGAACCAAGCAAAGAGAATGGCGAGAGCTTCATCTTTTCAAACACGTTTAAGATGAGAAACGTTTTTTGTAGCTTCTCTTTCAGTTCATTTTATTCCTTTTCTGATGACGGGTAAGCAATAATGAACACACAAACAAAAACACAATTCTATTTGTGTTTTTTAAAGGGTGGACAGTAGTTTGTAAGCAGATATCTAGTGTCAGACAAGGACAGTACTGAGCAGCTTCTCCCACCCAACTTGGCAATGTGGTTTGATGATATTTCTTCAAACTGTGTTGATCCATACCTGCTTGGAACTGCAAAGGATGTTCAAAAGCGAGTTCAACCCTCTAGTCCACATTTTAGAAAGGATGTTATCTTAGGGAAAGATACAAGTGGTAGGGACCAGTGAATAAATACTAGCTACAAGTTGTAGCTAAGAATAAAAATATCACTATTGTGGCAGCATGATCCATGTAGCACACAGATGGTGCCAAACAAAAGGAAGGGACAAGGAAACCGTTGAGAAACAATGGGTGGGACGGGAGTGTCAAATTCTTCTTTGCCTTTAGTTTCCCTCCTGAAATGCCTCTTCATATTTATTTTTCTTCCCATATGATTTACTTCCAGTCTTGGAGTCTGGCCAAGGATTGGGTGGTACATACCAAAATAGTTTCAGCTTCATATGCCATGCATCTTAAAAACAGCTGGTGACTAACATGGGCAGACTGAAGATAAATACAACAAAGGCATATATAAAGGGAGCAAGAACAGTCCTAGAAACTACCTAGCATATAATATGCCAATGCCTCAAGTAGTTGCCCATGTTTTGGGAGGATGACAACTGAAGTAGAAGCGTTTGTATAAAGAAAGGAAAACTTTATAAGGATGCTGCCATCCTTGATATCGAATGAGCATCATCATGGTTGCAAAATCCTCTAAGTTAGTATTTCTCAGCCTCAGCATTTTTATGTTTCATGGACTTCATCTCCCAGAATTCTCCAGATAGCACTAAAACCCTGATCTAGATTGCAAATATTCTAAGGATATTTTGAATGGCATGAGTTTGATTCAATGGCAGAAGAAGAATCAGCAGAAAAATAAGATGGGATGTCATCAGGCTTTTTCTTTTCAATTTTTCTTTAATTGAACAAACCAAACTACAAAGCAAAAAATTCCACTTTTTTTTTTTGAAAAAATAAAGTCATAAAAGCAAACAAGCATACTTTCTGTTTAGATTCCACCCCCCCACCCCTGCCGTTTGAGGAAAATGAAAATATATTTATTTATTTAAATTTGGAAATGATTTCTCACAGTTGGCGTAGCCTCTTTTCAAAGCACTCACTTGCATAATCCAAATACTATTCCCAAACAACCATCCTGAAGAGTAATTTAGTAATCTGGATATATTGATAAAATTAACTATTACAAATGAAGTGACACTCAGACTCAAAGACAGATTAATAAAGCTCTTAAAGCCATCTCTGTAATTCTAGGGGTACTGCAAACTGTGAATTATTAGCCTGTTTGCCATGGGACAGGGGCTGCTTCAGAATGGCATTATAAGCTTCTTCTGCAGAGCATTTCAAGACAGATTTAAAGCTACTCACAAAACTCTTGCTTGCCTTTCCTCCCATCTCCTCCCAAGTACTGTGTGGATGGTAGCAGTCTAGCATAGGTTTGAAGGGAGAAGTCCCCCCCCATAAAAGGACCCCCTTTTTCAGAGGGGAGTGAGTCGGCCACACCTGTATTTGTGGGAGCCCTTCCTGGAACCTCTTGGCTCCCGGCAGCCGGAGGTCCCACTACAAAGGCACCCCAGGGAGACAAAATAGTTTCCAACTGAAAATGTCCCCCCAGGGCGGCAATTAATAACATTCCCTGTGTTCAAAGGGAAGGCGAGGCCCAGGCACGGCAGCATCTTGTCGGGACCCAGCCTGCTGCAAACAAGAGAACCCACAACCAAGAGGAAATGCCTTCTCTGGAGGAGGATGGGTGTGGAACTGGGAGATGGGAGCTGCAGAGAGTATGCCACAATTTCTGCCCATGGGGCACTGCAGGGTCATCTGCCCAAGGGGATTATGAAGGACCTTAATTGGGGCACCTCTGCCCATGCGAAAGAGGACAGGCCTAGTGGATGGCCTTGGGATATACAATATACAGAGGCCTCACTGGTCCTTTCTTTACAAAGACAGTAAAGTTGTATCTTTATTTTGGGAGTATACAATTTCAATTTCAATTTCAAATTTATT
>JANHFJ010001498.1:23829-33948 GCA_032468195.1 Cerberus rynchops | reverse complement strand
ATTTGACTCTTTTGACTAATGAGTTTGCCGACCACTGTCTTAAACATATATTATATGGCTCTTACTGAAATAAATTTGCAAATATTTTGCTTTCATGGCTCTCTGAGTCAAAAAGGTTCCCGACCCCTGTGTTAAGAAGACAAATATCATTTTCCAGACAACTAGGTCAAAAACTCCAGGTTCTGCTAATATGACCAATGACCAATGCTGAAAAGATCACGGTTCAAAGGATTGTGAAAAATTCTAGGTGGCTCCCCCACAAATATCCTCTAGACCACAGGTGTCAAATTTGATCATGTCACATGAGCTATTGTGACATATCACAATGTTTTTTGCCTTGTGGAGCTGGGGTGGGTGTGGCCTACATGTGACACATCCAGCCCGTGGGCCACCAATTTGACAGGCCTGCCCTAGACAAAAGTCCAATGTGACTAGAATAAACTTAGTTAAATCTGTAACAAATATCACATGGCAGCCAAATCCAAATTTTGTGGAATTATTTTCTCTTATGGTACCATTCTTCTTTCACTGCCTGATTTTAAGAGAAACATGGAGACATCCTTTTATAAACATACATTACTTTCCCTAAACTTGTACCTTGTATAATTTTATGTGATGATATTTTTATGATATTTATGGTTTTTATGATATTATTGATTGTTTTATTTTACTACTGATGCTGTTTTAATTGAAGTTACCTGTTAATGCTCAGAGGAATTTGGAAATCACTGAGGGCTGGCTTGCTGGCATATGCAAGCTTAAATTTGACAATAAGTAAATTAATAAATACACTTAACTGGAGACAAACATCAAAAAGATTGCACACTATCCATGAACATAATTATGTCAAGATTGTGTGGATTTCAATAGGGGGACACTGTCCCCAGCTGAAGATGTCTGTTGCAAAGTGTGAAGGACAAGCTAGAAATGTGGGATATGGCACTTGCTTGATTCTGATATGAATTTACATTGAATCAGCTCAAGTGTGAGATCAGGTCTGATTTCACATGACTTCTATCACTAAGCTTTGGAATGGACTCACTTCATATATTCAGCTACCATCTTAAGGGTAGGAGATTCTAAGTGATGTACAATGTTTGTGTTCTCCTAAGTGAGTTATGTTCTCAGCTACAGACATTCTGTAGTGTGAACATCCACTTGGTTGCTTTACAAGAGAAAAAATGTTAAAAGAATATTAGTGTGATGGTATCTTTAATGCATTTTGGATCCAAACACAACCACTTTCTAAGGAGTTTATTATACAGATGTTCAACAGCAGCACAAAATCTTTGCTGGTGAACAAGTCCTTTCTGTAGTGCATGTATAGCAAAGTCCCAGATGCTCTTGTGATTGATTGTGATGTGACTTTCCATAAATGACTTTGTTTTGGAGAAGGAAGCAACCTCCAATGGAGGGAGGTTTATCATGATTATTACAAACAAACAAACAAACAAACAAACAAACAAACAAACAAACAAACAAACCAAAATATTTCTCTATATACCAACCTTTTCCCTTACATTTCACAAGGAAGATTTATAGCAAAGGGAATCAGTATCGATCAATTGCAAAGATATATTGTAAAGTATCCATAGGGCCTGCACTTCTTATTCAATGCCTTGCATCTTTAAAAATGAAAATTTGTATCCATGTTATCATACAATTTTTATTTGTTCTAACTCTGTATTGTATTTAAATAGCATATAAATATGTCCTAATAAATAATATTGATTCTGTTCTAACTATTTCGTTTTTAAAAAATCTTTCTCAAGATTTGTCCTTCTTTAAGCCACTTTTTATTTTTTAAATTATTGGCAAATACATTAACCATGGTAGATTTCTTCCTATGTGAAACTATTTTTTATTGTGTCCATATTATGTGGCATATGTAATCCAATCTTTCTTACTGTAATTATCTTTAAAATGAGATATATTCAAATATCTGGAGGCAAGTATATCATAATCTTAGAATGTAAGACAGATAGAACTAACTATATGTTTCAGTTATAAGAAGGTAGATTCAACTCGGACTGTAAAAAGTATTACAATCTCAGTAGTTCAATAGTAATTGGCTCTTTTCATTAGACATGTTCAAGAGAAGCTGGAAGTCTTCTAACAGAAATACTGTGATCCAGACTCCTACATTGAGCAGAATGGATCTCATGGACATATAGTAAATAGTCATGTCCAACTCTATGCTTATATGTAACTTTACATGTTTGGGAAGAAGTCTACTATTAGCTGAAATGATGAAGAGGAAAGCTGACTTTTCTTCATTTAATGGAAATAATATTGAGCACTTGCAACAGTAAGCAAAGATGAACATCTGATGCTCAAGCAGAATATAATGTATATTGGCATATAAACCAAGTAATATAGATTAACTTCCCAGCAATAAAAAGCTTCAAGAGTTAACAAAACCTAGGTACATGTATGACACTGAAAGATTCAGTGACTTTCTTTCTTGATCATATGAATTTAATATGGCCCTTCTTGGAGACTCAGCTCTTTATAGTGAAGAAACAGCTAGCTACAGATGAAACAATAATTTAGTTCAATGACAACTGTCTTGATTTGATCACATCCTGGCTTGTTATGAGCCTACAGATCCTATGCAACATTAGAAGTGATCCTCAAATTATCTTAGGGACTAGACCGTAATTCACATTTTTAAAATATTGCTTTCTGCTAAGATTAAGTTTTTCACTTCAGCTGGCTTTTCAATAGATATCAAAGGAAGAAATATAAGTTTCTTGATATATCTTCTAATCCATTTCATGCATCAGAAGAAAAAAAAAACATTTATAAACAAATGGCTTTTTTTCTATTTGAAGAGACCTACTGTTATTGCTGGAATTTGAATCTAGGGATTTTGTTTCAAAATAATTTCACTGAAGGAGCATCAATAAATCAAATGTTCTAGCAGAACATTTTTTTTCTTGAAAACTAAAGACCAGGAAAATCATAGACAGTCAAATTCAGTATTCATAACATTATACATAACCAGGAGTGGCAATTTTGATGCCATGCAAAAAAACTGTCAAAGAGTCAACAAGAAGATGTTTTACATGCTGACTCATGAGAAAACAATATCTTGGCTATCACATCACATTTGCAAAAGAAGCTGGGGAAAAAACCTTGAAATTCTCACTGTTAGAAATCCCTGGGAATAGGTGACAATTTCTGTGTCAATCGTATATAATAAGTATTAAAAATTAAAGATAAAACTAATATTAAATGGAAGAACAACAAACATTGCAAAAAAATCCTGTAATCCCAGTCAAAGTTTAGTTTTTTGTCAGAAGAAAATAAATCTCCAAAGCCATTTGATTTCTTAAGAAGAAACATTACTCTTCATTTCATACCAACTTCATCAATTGTAAATAGTTTCCCTACCCTTGTACACTAATTCCACTGAGACCAGCCAACAGGCATTCATAAATTAAGTCAAAATCCAAATATTGGTATAATGCTATTAGTGCTGGGATAAAATTCTGTCTTGGCTAGAATATACTAATTTATCATCTGATCTTAAAATGTGTCTCATTTGGAATATCTCTGCATGACAGACTGTAACTTGCTCAACTTGTTCATATACAACAATAATTAATGGCATTACCCATGGGAATTAAGATTCAATGAAAATGCTTTTTTTGGATTTTTCAGGCACCCATCACAGGTCTTAAGTTGTAACAAATTGCATTTGGTTCCCAAATATTAGGCCATTTCCTCTTCAATTTAACACAGCTCCTGCTGCATTGACCTAGCATTTTGGAAATACAGAGACAGACCACCCTTCCTGTCCTGGGGAGGAAGGGAAGAGGTTAGAGAAAGAAAGAAAAAATATTTCAAGTAAGCTGATTGGTTATCCAGTAAAAACAGGGATATCAATTCCTCACTGTGGAACCTATCAAAAACTGAATGAAAAGAACACAGTGAGGAGGGGAGGGGAAAATAACTGGAAGAACATGTCTATGGAGCAGAGGTGAAATTCAGCAGGTTCTAGCAAGTTCACTAGAACCAGTAGTAAATTTTCTAAGCAGTTTGGAGAACCCATTGTTAGAAGAAATCTCCTTTTGTTTTTTTTCTACTTTACAGGGTTAATCCTGAAAGAAGGCAGGAAAAAAAAACATTCTGGTGTTGTTTGTAGCCTAATCTTTATTGCCCTGCTTACAGAAAAAGCCCAACCAATCACATGACACACCCAGCCACACCCACCAAGCCACGCCCACAGGACCAGTAGTAAAAAAAATTGAATTCCACCACTGTTCTAAAGTACTCTGAAGTGAGAGTGCTCTATAGTAGTGGACAATCACCGAAATATGAGCCAACAATGTGCTGCAGCTGCCAAAAAAATCCAAGCAGACCTAGGCTGCATCTAATCTAATAACAAGAAGGAATAGGAATGACATGATAACAGTCTTCCAATATTTGCAAGGCTGTTACAGAGAAGAGGGAATCGACCTATTCTTCAAAGCACCAGAAGGCAGGAGAAGAAGTAATGGATGGAAACTAATCAAAGACTAATCAAACTAACCTAGAGCTAAGGAGAAATTTCCTGACCGTAAGAACCATTAATCAGTAGAACTACTTGCCTCCAGAAGTTGTGAGTGCTCCAACACTGAAGGTTTTTAAGGAGAAATTAGACAACCATTTGTCCAGAATTGTATTGGATCTTCTACTTGAGCAATTATTTTGCACAGGTAGTATTTGGGGTCCTATTAGTGATTATAAAAAGTATCAAATTTGGTGGTGGTTTTATGATATATTAAATGTGGTAAATTTCCTGATGGTTTTATAACTATTTGTAACCATCATTGATGTACACTTTCTGGATGTACAATAAATTGCAACAAACCTAACATATTGACAATTGATGATTAAGCATTTATGGGAATCTGTAAAAAAAAAATCTGCAAAAAACAAATAAAATTTCTTCAGAGTCTCTTAAATATTTGGGAAATGTTGTTCCCAGAAAAATATTTGTTCTTAGAATATTTATACCACATAACGCTGGTTGATAAACATATTGATAGTTGATTGAAAGCCTCCAAGCCTTTATAGGAAAATAAATATATAAATAAATATATCTTCATGACTGCACATGCAATACTGTAAGGGGAATATTTATATTAATTTCACTGAAAAAATAGACAAATAGAATAGTGATGGATTTTTTTTATGGAGCACTCAAGTTCCAAGTTTTTTTTCCTCTCTAAATTGCAACTCCCATAAAACATGGCAGCTCTAATTTTCCAGTGTTTCGATTGATTAAAACACACATAATAACTTTGGGACATTTTTTTTTGCAATGAGCCAGCAGGAATTCTGGGAGTTGAAGTCCAAAGTTCGTAAAGGGACCATAGTTGCCTACCCTGAGATCTAAGACAAGATTACTCCCCTGTTGGCCCCACAATTTTCAACTGAGGCACACCGTTTGAAATTTCCTGCTCTTTGTTGCTCCTTGAAAGCAGAGGATGTGATTGTCAAAGCAGGTGGTTATGGTGAGTGGAAACAGGGATGCCGGAATCTTTCCTCATTAAGGAGCCTGGAATCCCAGAATAGGGGAATGATTCTCTTTATTATCTGTTATTTTGAATGCTGGCTATCCTGACTGGCCTTTTTCTTTTGCGTGTAGTCAAAATTGGATTTTGTTTGGTGCATCTGAAGTCTGGTTAATGGAATTATCTTGTGGATGGGGGAAGGGTGTGGTGAAATAACTAATTGATCGGAGCCATTCTTTCATTCTTCCCTCTTCTTTTCATCCCCATCCCTCCTTCTTCTTCCTTCCCTCCATTCAAATAACTAACCTTGTGAGGCATTGTGCAAAATTACAAACATATGGAGATGAGGATGTAGATTTGAGGAGATGTGGCTTTATAACACTTCTTAAAACAGAAGTCATGATGTACGTAGTTCACAAGGCAGACTAGAAAATTTGTTTCAGGCATACAAATCTCAACTCAGATTTCAACACAAGGGAACGTCTGTGCCTTAAGACAGGATTTTCTCCCTAGGAACATTTAAATTAAGAATAAACTGCTTTTTGAAGCATAGGATTGTGCTTCTTTCTTTCTTTCTTTCTTTCTTTCTTTATTTATTTATTTATTTATTTATTTATTTATTTATTTGTTTACTTATTTATTTATGGTTAAGGGCTGCTGCATATGAGATGCTTTCTATACATTTCATTGGGCAAGGGTGAAGATTTAACCTATGTATTATTTGTTTGGTATTTTTTAAAGATTTGCTTAATTTGTATTAATGTTTTTTTTTTGTTTCTCCTTCTCACCAAAATAGGGAGTAATCCCACCTGTTATTTTCAGCAGTGCAGTTTTGGGGACCCTGGAAACTGAAGCCAATAGATTATCAGTTGCCATCACATCTGTTCCAGTGGAAGAGAGATGAGGGATAAATCACCCAGAGTCTCTGGAAATACAGCAGCATATAAATTGATGTGAACTGACAAATAAATGTGGTTTTCTGGATCTAAATATAAGGAAACATTATTTTAATGGACTAATTGAGGGAAAGGATGCCCTTTAGCCAGGAACATCAGTTGAGTCAGAAACTGTAGCATTTATATCATTTCTACAATGACAGAATTGTGCAAATTAAGTCATTTGCAACTATTTATCTCACTGAAGGAATTTGGTCTGCTACACAGAAATTTCACTGCATCAGAGACTTCCAGGAAAGACAATGCAAACTGAAATTGTCTCTGTAAAAAGTCTGCATTACTGAATTACAAAAGAAACTGGCTGAAGTTTTAAAAATAAAAGGGGAACTACAAATGACAAACCACAGAATGACCTGGAATATCTTTTATTGTTGGATCTACAAAAATGGTCTTTTTAATCCTTTGAAGAAGTCTTTGCAATGGGATAAAGAAAAACTGAAGAGAAAAACAAATCCTATGCCAATATTTGAAAGAACTAAAGAATAAGGCTGTTTGAAGTAAAAGGAAGTAATATAAAGTTGGTTTATTTGATCAAGGTTAAAAAAAGGCTTTTGTTTCAAATTTCTGACCAACCCTTTATGGGTTTTATAATGACATTAGGATTGAAAAGTTAGCTTTTTACAAATTTGTTTATAGATAAGGGATGGAATATGAGGATGAAGTGATATCTGTTTGTAGCCTTTAGGAATAAACCAATAAATCTAAGGATTTGTTGATACTTACAATGAAGGTTAGAAATAAAGGATTTGTTGATACTTACAATGAAGGTTAGAAATAATCCTTGTCATTTCTTTTAATCATGTTTTTCTTTTCCTTCTTGTTTTTTATTTTCCTTGCACTTTGTATTCTTTCTTATTACTCTTTTAAAGTTATCTTGCATTGCATTAGTTTTTACTCTTGCAATCAGAAAATTATGAGCAAAATGAAAACCTATTCCATCAAAATTTGGCTTCACTATAGTTCTTTATCAATGAGCTATAGTTGTTCCAACAAACTTTTCATGAGTGTTGCTTCAAGTGATGAACAGATGTATAGTTGATGCATGATTAAGAGACCTAAGTAAAACAAAGTATAATTGGCTAGCTTCTTATTTTGCAAAATCATAAACTAAGTAAAAGTTTGTTGTTGTTTTGCAAAATCATAAACTAAATAAAACCATTTGGATTAAATTTGTTAAATCATAAAATGACTAATACTATTAATAATAATGAATGGGTAACATAGCATATAGCTTAAAGGAGAGTAGTACTCACTGAGACAGAAAGTTAATGTGGAAAAGGAGCATCAGAGCTTAAAGGAAGAAAACTGGCAGGAGTTGAGATATTAGCTAACTAGATCACCTCTCCAGTTTAATATTTTGAAAACTATTAGAAAACCAGAATCAATACATTGCATCTGATATTTCTGGAACACAAAAGTAGAAAAGGTAATTGACCCATGCTAACACATGTTTGACTTAAAGTGTTAAAAAAAAAGTGAATTACATACATTTTTATGAGGAATTAATTCGAGGAACAGCATCAGTCTTTCAAGTATGCCTTTGTAAAGCGATTAGACATTGTTATTCATTTATTTGGACATCCAGATGTGGAGAATTGTGTCTTAAACTTTGTGGGTAACAGCATCAAATCTCCAAGCAAGATCAAAATATAATAGACAAAACAATGGTGCTGTTCATGGCATTGATCCTACAGTTCTTGCTTACAGGAACACATTCAGAAGGAGTACCCATGAAGAGGAGTCAAATTCCTGGGAGATCTGTTTTATTTTAAACTACAAGTTGTAGGCCTTAGTGCTGATACGGCTAAATGAATGTGGTCACGGGAGCTGATGGCTGAGATTTCATTTAACTTTAGAATCCTTGAACTGTAAGTAAAAATAAACAGAAAATTACTTTTATTATGCCTACAATTCTTTTTTTTTCCTTTATGTGAAAAAAGTCATGAATAGGAAATTATTTCCAGCATTCCCTCTCTAAAGAAGCAAACTCTAAAGAAGCAAATCTCAAAAGTTATGTAATAATAATACGTAACAATAGAGCCAGTTTAGTCTCATGTTAGGGAATCAGGCTAGAAGCCAGGAGACAATGGGTTCAAGTCCTGCCTTAGACATGAAAGCCAGCTGGGTAACTTTGGGCCGGCCCTTCTCTCTCATTCCAACTCACCTGCCAGGTGTTGTGTCCATGCATGCACAGGCGAAGTTCTCCCTCCAGTCCGCCCACACTGCGTAGAGGGCCAACAGCTGACTGGCTGTTGGCCTGAGAGTTCTGATTGGCCAGGACCAGCAGAGAGCTGGTTGGTTGCAGGCGGAGCTGCGGGAAGATATAAAATGGGTGGCCCACCTGCCACCGCTTTTTGTCCACGAATGAAATAAAAGGGCACCGTCATGGTCATCTAGACCAATCCACGTCTGTGAGTTTTTTAACGCCAAAAGCAGGCGGAATTTGGGATCTAACACTAGTGACAAAGGTGGGATCCTAAGACAATCGCCCATGCACCCGAAACCTGCAACTCACCAAGAGATGTCCAGAACTTAGAAGGAAACACAGAATGGCCACTGCACCTCCTGTTCCTTCTCTCACATTCGTGCCTTACAAACCTAAGATGGAAACATGGAGCACGTTCCTTGAAAGATTCAACTTCTTCCTCCTAGGGAGCAGCTTGAGCAACTTCCCAGACAACATGAAGCAAGCTATCTTCCTCAACTACTGCGGAGACCAAATCTTTGTGATGGCTATAGCACTGGCCTCACTGTTGACCCTGAAGGAAATAGAGTGGTCGACCCTACTGGCCAAACTCCAGGGCCACTATGCCCCAAAGCCATCTGAAGTGTCCAGATGGAGTGCCTTCTACGAGAGGCGCCAAGCAGAAGATGAAACCATAGCTGACTACCTAGCAGCATTGAGGACACTCGCAATCCATTGCAAGTTCACAGAACTTGACAAGATGTTGCGGGACAGGCTGGTCTGTGGCCTCAGAGATGACAAGCTCAAGCACAGACTAATGGCTCAACCATCATTGACCCTCGCCGCCGCCATCGAAGAAACCACAGCCACAGAACCCGCATACCCGCCAAATGAGGGCAGGAGGCCCGCCAACATACATCAGGCTTCCTGCGAAGAGGACATAGAGGTAGAGATGACCGAAGATGGTGATGTCCACCTGGTCAAGCCCACAAGGGGCCCCAAAATGGCCACCAGCACCCAACAAGCTTTTTGTGGGGGCTGTGATGGAAACCACCAAAGATCCAACTGTCCCTTCCTACAATCAATCTGCGGCCGATGTCAAAAGAAGGGACACCTGGCCCGTGCATGCAGGTCACCCACAGCGGCAAACAAGCAGCCTGGAGGATCATGTGGCCCTAACAATATATGGGGGGCAAACCCCAACAATAGGTGGGAACAAAGCCAACCCAAGAAACCTGAAGAGGAGTGCCACACGGTCTCCATCAACGCATATCAAACTTCAGAACAGGAAGGCTCAGAAAAATTCCGAGAAAAATGGAAAATCAGGACCCTGGTCAGCGTCAACAACCAACAATGCGTGATGCAGGTAGATTGTGGTTCCCCGGTCAGCATCATGTCATGGAAAACCATAAAAAGCCTCATTCCTTCACTCAAGGCAAAAGACCTAACCCAAACTAACACGATCTAAAAGACT
>JANHFJ010001498.1:6473-16965 GCA_032468195.1 Cerberus rynchops | reverse complement strand
TGTGTCCTCAGGGTACACAGCACCCTGAATAGTGCTCCTGGTTTCTGTAGTTTGCAATTTTCCCTCTGGAAATCCATTCCTACTCCCACACCATTTGAAGGCCGTCCATCCCAAATTGTATAGCGATCCTGTCAGAGCAGAAGAAACTTCGTGGATGAGAAGCGAAACGTCTTGAAAGAAACAAGAAGAAAATCCAGTTGAAAGTCCCGAGAACTGAAATTTGTCTACAGGTAGTCCTTGAGCTACAATAATAATTGAGAGCCACACAAATATGGTCGTAAAGCAGGTCACCACATGAGTAAAACTGTGGTTGTTTGCGGGTTTTTTTGCCTTTCTTGCAGTGGTCATAAGGAAAATGCTGCACTTATAAAGAGGACGTAGCAGTTGAAAAGTAAACTCCTTGTTTGCGATGGGGCAGTTTTTGCCAGAAGCTGGAAGTTAATCTTGGTTTTAGGCAACAACTCATAAATCAGGATTACATAACCAATTGTTGGAACTTGAAAACTAAGTTGTAAGTACCCGTATTTATCGGTGTATAACACGCACAGGCGTATAACACGCACCTTAATTTTAAGATAGAAGTTTCAGGAAAAAAAACTACCGTATTTATCAGTGTATAATGCGCACATGCAATTTCCACATTCTTTTCAAGAAGAAAAAATGTGCGTTATACACCAATAAATACGGTACCTTTTGGGCTGAGGCATGTCATAACATTAAACAGTTGTTAAGTGATTAGTTGTAAGTTGAGGGCTTACCTGTACATTTGATCTGTCCACTATAGGCTAAAAGAAAAGTATGTAGATTCATTCAAGCAATTACTGGGTATCAAAATGTCATTTAAGATTCATATTATACTCTGGTCTTTTATTGACTTTCGCTAGCTATACCCTCCTATGTACGTATCTATTCCAAAGTAAAAAATATTGAGTTTAGTGGGCTTTTCCTCCTGTATACAGATAATCCTTGACTTGCAACAGTTCACTGAGTGATCATTCAAAGTTATAATGGCATTGAAAAAACTAACTTATGACCGATTTTCACACTTACGACTGCTGCGGCATCCCCACGGTCACATGATCAAAATTAAGACACTTGGCAACTGATTCATATTTATGACAGTTGACTTAGGGTCATGTGATCGCCTTTTGCAATCTTCTGGCAAGCAAAGTCAATGGGAAAGCCAGATTCTCTGAACAACCGTGTTACCAGCTTAACAACTGCAGTGATTCGCTTAACAACTGTAGCAAGAAAGGTTGTAAAATGGGACAAAACCCTCTTAATAAATGTCTCACTTAGCCGCAGAAATTTTGGCTCGATTGTGGTTGTAAGTTGAAGACTACCTCTAAAAGTGTATAGGATTGCAGCCTTATTCTTTTTACTCATACTTCATAGCTTGCCTTGTATTATTTACACATATTGTGAACTATTGTGAAAACAGTAATCATATCAGACATGTCCATAATGCCTAGCATTATGGGTTTAATATATTTGAAATGATTATGGCTTTATACTTGTACAGGTACTGCTTTCGATAGGCTGCCTTAGGATAAGAAACGTGATTTCAATTTCAAAGAGCCCCAAAGAAATACATAGCTTATACAGCTTTGAGTATATTTCTTAAAACTAAAAGGAAACACTAAAAGAGGTTCTAATTCACTGTGTGGGTGCTAGCAAACTATCAGATGTGATTCTCTGGCTAATGACATAACAGGTAAAAATGGTGTATATCTTGTTTTGTATCTATATTTCCTTCTATATCTTTTCCTATGCCACTTCAGCATGTCTGATTTCTATGAAAAGGAGGAGATGTGGAGCAATCCATTTCAAATCTAATCTCCACCTGGAGGAATCATCTAGGAAGATTTGCCAAAACCCTTCCACTTAAATTCCCTTGATATAGCCATATAAAGACAAGGCCACAATTTATTATGGATTAGCCTAACCTGACTATAACTTTATTTTTCATTCCTTCAAGAGTTTTCTGAGCATTAATGCATCGCACAAATGTTCCCAGCGCAGCATGACAATGCTTTTTGGGTAAATCTCTGGGGTGGATCTCACCTGTAGACTATGACTATCTATTTCACGCTTCCCTGCGCACCCTCACGTACATTCGAGGGAAAGCGTTCATATGGATTAAGTTAGCAACACTTACTTATTTTTGCACTTGCAGACATTATGGCCCCTGCTAAATCATACTTGGGAGCTGCCAAACTTCCCCACTGAGTCTTTGTCCATGCTGAAAACTTCCAGAGACCAATTAGTTTTGCTTCACAAATCATGGGTGTTTGCGGCACTGAATTAAACACCTTGCAACGCAGAATAACGGAGAGGAGGAGGACTTCACAGGTCTACTGGGAGGATATTATTATTTTCTTGTTAGAAGAAGCATCTTAATAACAGAAACCACAGAAGATTTACATTCACTCGTGTGTCCAGTGATATCTTAATCCCCCACCTTCTGTGCCTGAATTCTAACTACTTTATTCTCAGTTTGTCTCTTTTGGAGATTAGTTTTAGGTGGGTAGATTCCAAAAGACATCAAGATTTCCATGAGCAAAGAAGCCCACGAAATCTACAGTAGATCACGAAAATGCTCATTACAATGTATTTCAAGATTTCCAGTTATTTATCACTTGGAACAATGACTTGTTCATCTCTTCACCCAACTTTCTATTCACTAGGCTGTATCTTCCAAATCAATCCAAACTGCAAATATTCCAAGCTCATGTGCCTTCAATCTGATGCCCTCTAGATATGTTGGGATTACAGCTTCCAGAATCTTCTATTAGCCATGACACTGAGAACAGTAGAACCTGTGATCCAAAAATCTCTGCAAGGCCCCAGAGATTAGGACAAGAATTAACAGGTCCCCTGATCTTTTTGTCAACGCATATTTGTCAACACATGTTTCCAATCCATATATGGTTACTATTTTATTATTCATCTGTTCATGTACAGATAGTCCTCAATTTACAACCACAACTGAGCCCAGAATTTATGTTGTTAAGTGAGCAATTTATTAAGTGAATTTTGCCCCATTTTTCTTAGCACATTTGTTAAGTGAATCACTGCAGTTGTTTAATTAGTTAACCCAGCTGCTAAGTGAATCGGGTTTCCCTATTGACTTTGGTGGTCAGAAGGTCACCAAAGATGATCACATGACCCTGGGACACTGCAACCATCATAAATATGAGTCAATTGCCAAGCATCTGAATTTTATTCACGTGACTACGGGGATGCTGCAGCAGTCATAAATGTGAAAAATGAATCATGTCACTTTTTTCACTGCCTTTGTAACTTCAAATGGTCACTAAATGAACTGTTGTAAGTTGAGGACTGTTGTATTTCACTCTTTGGTGAATTCTGGATGACTCATATCCAACGGATAACTTATTCCAAGCAATATTCCATCCTGGTACATTGCTAGATCCCACCAATCCTAATAGTGATACCAAATTATTTTTCCTCTTCTACAAGGCTGCTGCATCTCCCCCCATCCCATAGCAATGGGATTGACTGTTTCTGTACCTCTTTAGTGACAATTTGTTGTACTGTAGAAATTCCAAGACACCAAATCCAAAGATACCAAATCATAGCTCACTCCAGATTCTTCGTGAGGCTCCTCTTAGTCTTCTTCAGCTTCTCTATATGTCTCTACTACAGATAAACTCGCTTGCTGCTATGAAAAGTCCATTGGATTGGAGTTTTGAAGCCCCACAATGTCAGAGTGTGAGTAAACTTCAACATTAAATGGATTGCTCATCTTTTTCAGCTCTTGGGTTGAAGTTTCAAATTACACATGGAGTCTAAACCAGCTAATGCCCATGAAAAAATAGATGCAGAATTTAAATAAAACATTTGTCATGCAGCAATGTGAATATCAGTGGAAGAACAATATCAAATTTATAGTCAATAATACACTTAGAAGAAACTGGAAGGAAATGGTATATTTTCCAGGACTGAGTGCCAAAATAAACAATTCATTCTTTAAAAACTGTTGGAAAGGCAGTATTTTTTTTCATATTTGGTGACAAAGTTTTAAATCCCAACAGTTCTGGGAAATTATTTATAATAGGAGGAGACATATTATATCGGTGGAGTTTTCTTTTCAGCTTGCTATTTTGGTACTAAAATTACTAAAACCTATACTTCCACCAAGTATACAGAACTGGTTTGGAATATAAATAACAGTTGCTACTATTCTCTAGGATTTTTACTGGAAAAGCCCTTATACACAGTAGAAGAATAGCAAATTAAGTAATGGGAATATATGCTAATGAAAACACTAACTTCATATTTGAGAAACAAATTGTATATAAAATTTAATTAGATGTGAAAACCATTTTCAGACTATAATTTTAATTATTGCATAATAACAAACTTCATATTAACTAATTTTAATGTTGACTAAAAACTTTAAATAGATAGAAGATATTCTAATATGTAGTTTTCTATCAACATTTTTCAATGTGTGGTTAATTTTACAATGCTTACACATCTTTCTATCTCTGTTTTCTTTTTCTTTTTTCCCTTAACAGTGTTGCGTCGTTGTTTATAATCAGTTTGTGCGATCTTTGTCCCTACTGGTTCTTCAGCCTCTGCACAATCTGCACTTTGAATCATTTTCCAGATTTTCCAATTCTGACCTTGATTGTATTAGTTTGAGATTACTCTTGAGAAGCCAAAATCAAGCCTTCGGTTTCTTTCTTTCTTTCTTTTTTGTTCTAGTTGGATAAGCCATTGCTAGGTTTTATCTTTATCCACTTTCTCTTCAGCCTTTTGTAGAAATTGACTATGTGGTGCTTTTCCTTGCCAGAATTCTGTTCATGTTTCCATGTTCATCATTTCAAGATTCATGTTTTGTGTTACTGCACATTCAGTAAGTTCCAATTTTTCACTTGCATCAATGTTCGTTCTTGGCTGTCTTTTATCTACCGTAATCAGCCAAGTCAGCCTTTTATCATCCTCTTCTTTTTCAACAGTTTGTTTGACCTGAAATAAAGCATTGTCTCCGTTTCTACAAGGCAGGCACAATCTCTTTTTTTTTCAATTCAGATTCAAATTTTATTGGTCACATGCACAGTCATATATTGTATTTTAATTTGGTTTTTAATTGTACATTTCTATTTTTATCGGGCTGTGCACTGCCTTGGGTCCCTAGGGAGGGAGGCGGTATACAAGTGTAATCAATCAATCAATAAATAAATACATGGTACGATCTGCAGTGAAATGCTTACACAATCATTCATGACCACAGGTAAGTTAGGGCAGAATGGGAGGGTAGGAAATAGGTTGGGAATAAGTTGAAGAATAAATTGAAGAAAGGGGGTAGTTGGGAAGGTGGGTACATTGTGTATATGTAAACAATCATAGTTCCTGTTATAATCCTTAGTGTTCTTGTGGTATCTGATTTAGTGTCCGTATTGCCTGTGGAAAGAAGCCTTTCCTCATTCTGTGTTTGCCTTCAGAGAGCAAAAACGTTTTCCCGACCTCATTGTACAGATTTCATACAGATGATTTCTTAATATTAGATTGTGTTATATATACTAAATTGTTAACATAAAGGCATTGAGTTAATGGGCAGAGTGACCTACCAGCAACACATACTGAAAGCATGTACTTCTGCTCAGTTTACTTTAGTTTCCAGACTACTTGCAATTGGTCAAACCAGGATAGTTGAAAAATACTTTCTCAGTTGGGCACCGTCTACATAGAAAGGTTAACTCTGCCAATGAGCCATGCCAAAAGTCAAAAAAGAAAAAAGAAAAAAGAAAAAAAAAACAAGAGAAAGTGGGCAGAGCGTGGGGGATAAAGTAGTTGCTTTATTTTTATTTTTTAAATGAGATTACAACACATTATATACATAGTCTCAGGAAAAGTTCTTTAGAGACTCATTTTTGGGTCAACTTGCTCTGCTTCCTTTCCTTGCTGGGCTCTGAATTATAAGATTTGTGGGAAAACACCAATCCACCCACCCACACACCTTCACCCACACACACAGTATTGAAGTTTGCAGGTGGTAAGACGCAATCTAATTGGAGATCAGAGATTCCAAATTAATACGTCAGGATATTTTTTCTGATTAGAGAATTAAGATTATACTTCTCAAAAGATTCAACCAAAGATTGTAATGGAGAAACATCAAATACCTGCAGCTGAATATATTAGGTGTTTGTAAGTATTATTTCAGCTGTTTGCTTTTTTTTTTCCTTTTGCAGAGAAGTGTAGAATGTGGTGTTAATAGGAAATAACAGATACTTTGGTGAAAAGCAGCCTTGCAATTTTTCAGCAAGATAATTCCTCTCTCCCTCCCTCCCTCTCTCTCTCTCTCTCTCTCTTTGGGGATAGAGAGAGAGAAAGAGAGAGCATGAATGTGTGAAACAGTGCTCCTGTCACATGCACAGGAATATTCAGATCCTCTGAGAATGGCTTTATTGTAGACCATTGGGCCAATTGTAGGTTAAAGGGCCAACCTGCATAATAGCATCCCTGACTGTAATGGAATGCATTAGTGGCCTGGTGGAAAGAGAATGAGATATGTTGTCTAGGAAACAATCAGATACTGTAAGAGGGAGCCCTCAGTAGGTTAATGGTTAGTGAAAAAACTTAGGAAAGATCGGGCCAAGCAGTTAAAAGTAGTGGGCCGGAGGTTTGTACTTTCAAGCTAGCAAGAATGATGTCATCTCTCCCAGATAAACCACACAGGGAATAGGACTAGATGAACTAAGTCTACTTTGTTGTAAGACTACAATAACATAATCTTGCAAGTTCACTAATGCATTACATTACACGCACCTAGCAGGTGCCAACATTGGACATTAGACAGGCTTTTAGGCTTGGGAGCTGAGCTTTGTTTTCCAGAGCAGATCACTGCACATCAAATTTCATTTGATATCTAGGCAGATGGCTAGGGTTTATGAGACAGATGGATTAACCCTAAATCTATTTAGACATAGCTTTTTCATGCCTTCAATAACAATGGTCTGGAATAAGCTACAATTCCTCACTCATGAAAGCTACAATCTGCTGATGAACATTTTTATAAGACAGCTTACTGATTGCAAACCTGATGTTGGATACAAACACTGCACCTGTTCTATAGACCTTTTGAGATGTCATAGAAACAAGGCCTGAAACCAAACACCCAATAAATGCAATAACTGAATGCTTCCTTTCCTGTCTATTGACTGTGACCTAAGATTTTATTTTAATCTCTGGTCAGCTTTAGCATGCAGAATGTCAGAGCTCAGAGAAAAGCACTGAAGACAGGCATATGTTTTGTTTTGTTTTTAAATCCTGTGTTGAATGATCTTCCAATATCTTTGAAATTTCTTACATATGAAAATAAGAAAAATAAGTCCACAAAAAGTAGGATAGGAGATGGGTGACTATATGCATTTTTTTTTTAAAGTGACCCATATGGTGTAAAATAATGAGCATAATGATTGTGGTATCTATGGAGGTCTGGTTGCCCATATTTCCTACGGCACTTTTTCCATTTACTTTTGGTACGAATCAAAACAATTTTGTAAATTAGATTTAACCCTGTGGAAACTGTGGGCTACATTAGGAGCCGTGATGGCACAGTCATTACAATACAATATTGCAGGCTGACTCTGCCTACTGCCAGGAGTTTGATCCTGACCAGCTCAAGGTTGATTCAGCTGTCCATCCTTCTGAGGTCAGTTAAAACAAGGACCCAAATTGTTGGAGGCAGTATGTGACTCTGTAAACTGCTTTGAAGGGACTCTAAAGCACTATGAAGTGGTATATAAGTCTAAGTGCTAAGCATTCTATTGCTATTTTGAACTATTTGATGTTTGAAACTGTTCCAAATTGTTGACCCAATAAAATGAACTCAGCATAGAGGGTGGAAGAGAAAAAAGTAATTATTTGAGTCATGTCCTTAAATATTCTGATCAAGCCAAGAACAAGACTTTTTCCTTCTAATTAAACACAGAAAATCCTTAGGTTCTGTAATTTCCTTTTGAAAATGCTGTACAATAGAAATACTGTAAATCAACTCAAGTCCAGATTTCTACTCTTTAAAAAATGACAGTGAAGTAAGCCACTTACGTCTCAAGAAGGTGCTTAGAAATTCTTCCATGTCTTTTTTAAAAATGACAGAGATAGGGAACGATAGAGGTATAGAAATAGAGGTGATAGACAGAGATGATAGAGAGAGAGAGATTTAGAGATAGAGAGAGGGAGAAAGATAGAGAACTTTTCTACTTTTTAGGAAAGGATTGAAATAGCTGCTAACTTCCTTTTTGGGTCCATAGGAAAACAAGTTTTAAAATATTGCTTCCATTTTGGAATTCCAAAACATGGGAGGAAATTACAAGTGAAGGATCTGAGCTTTGATACTGCAAAAGAACAAGGGAGAAGGACAGAGACTCTGAGATGTTTGCCTATCTGTAATGTATATTTATAGATACATAGATTTATAGGTGTATAGTTATAATCTAGTTAAAATTTATGATGGCTGCCTATTTATATAAAGTTCACCCAGCACTGAATTTATAGATTTGCACAGGTCCAAGTGAAATATTGCAGGACTGCTTAATTTTGTGGCTAGATTTGTGAGTACTTTCAAGACAAGCAATTATCTGCTTGATCTAAGGCATCTTTGCCAGATTGCAAATTGCACTTGCATTTTTTTTTTTTTAAAAAGGTAGACATTACGATAGGCTATGATTTTGTGTTTGCTGCTGTTCGGGCCTTCATACTTTTGTACCTCTCTGTGTTTTTGTACAAAGAAATATAACATAAATTTAGCGGACTTAGCCTCTAGCTTTATTTTTTTCCTTCTTTGTGAGAAGAGAAAAAAAAGATATGAAAAATTATTCAGGGTGAATGAAACAAAGTGACATTTCTATAAAACTCACAGTTCTCTTACTTTTTAAAATCTTTTTTAAAAAAAAAAATACATTTGCTAATTTAGGTTTTGTTTTTTGCTTAAATAAACATGAAGTATGTATGCCCGCAAGTAAGCTCACTTATGATATGCTCTTTGGACTTTCTTTCAGTACAATATTGCTATTAATTTTTTATATATTTTTTTCCAAGGCTTTTCTTTTGTTTGATGACTCTCTTTAGTTTGCCATAACAGCACTTATTCATTATGAATGTGTTAGTATTGGAGCTGTGTCTTGTTGCTTTTAAACACTGGAAGACTTTTGTCTGGTTAAGCTGACATCAAAATAATTCCACTGAAAGTGGGGATGTAAAAATATGTGTAGATAATTTTAGAAAAGAATAGGAAAATGACAAATCGGCTGCTGAAAAAAATACCTTAAGAACCAACTGCCAAAGTCAAAACTTCCTAGATCTGATATTGAAACTGTTTTTTTTTTGTTTTTTGTTTTTGTAATATAATGCCTTCCTGAGAAACTGAATGTTATTATAATAGAGAAAAAGAATCCCACCTCTCGTTTATGTTCGGAAAAAAAATTTCAACATTCAGCAAAGGAATATCAAAGACGTCAACCGTATTTTAACTGTGTATAGATATAGAAACACAGCTAAAAGCTGGAGAGAGAGGGGGAAAAAACCAGCATTCATTCTAATATTAAATAATAATAAGCCTTCCATTTATAAATTCAATTAGAGATTGTACAGGGAGTACAGAGAAGTTCCACTTAGTATGTCCCAGAGTGCTCAGCTCCTTTTTAGATATTTCCAGAATCTTTTCAGATGTTACCACTGAAAGAATGTAGAAAGCAGAATAGCAAAGAAAGTTGGAACTCGTGTATATATATTCAACCAGGTTTAAGGCAAAATATCCCAGACACCTATCAAGAGCTAACCTTACTACACACTATTTATGTACTTATATTTCTTAAACATGTCGCAATCATACCCCTCTTGACAGTTTACATAAAATAATAATTATAATACAAGTAATAACCAAGATATTATATTGGTTTAAACTATGGAGTTCATAATTATGGTTATGCCACTTTATTGTTAATTTAAAAAAACAAAACAAAAAATAAAAAGCCTCTAGGATAATTCTCTTTCAACTTGCTTCCAAAAGGCCAAAGGAGTTGGAGCATACCTATTTCTGAATGTAAATTATCCTGCAGCCAGAGAGGACCATACGGAAGCAGCATCTTCTCCTAGCCAGGTTCCCCTTCATCTTTTAAAAAATAAATTATGTCCAGTTCTAAGAGCATGTCAACCACACTCTCAAATCATCTCCATACGAAGCAGTGGAGACAAAGTTTGTTTGTTTGTTTTCCCTTCCAAGATTACGGCTACCTAAATAAGACTTTGTATTTGAAGGTGTGTGTGAAGCAATGACTTACACTTTCTATAGCCATTCCAGATAGATAGATAGATAGATAGATAGATAGATAGACAGACAGACAGACAGACAGACAGACAGACAGATAGATAATAAAAACATAGGTGATAGATAGATAGATAGATAGATAGATAGATAGATAGATAGATAGATAGATAGATAGATAGATAGATAGAT